>MU389823.1:0-93522 GCA_022578765.1 Xylaria sp. FL0933
ACCCTAACCCTAACCCTAACCCTAACCCTAACCCTAACCCTAACCCTAACCCTAACCCTAACCCTAACCCTAACCCTAACCCTAACCCTAACCGCTTCGCGTCACAAACCACCTTCCAAACGCTTGTTGCCCCTACTCTGTACTTTGTGCTTATTTTCCTGACGAACCACCGCTCAAACGCTTGTTTGCCCTTGCTCTGTACTGAATTCTTTAACGAACCACTGCTCAAACGCTTGTTTGCCCCTTTTATTGAATTTTCTTTTTTTTTTTTTTTTTTTTCTAACAAACCACCTTCTAAACGCTTGTTTGCCCCTACCTTGTACTGAATTCTTGAACGAACCACTGATCAAA
This sequence comes from Xylaria sp. FL0933, assembly GCA_022578765.1. Classification (NCBI taxonomy): domain Eukaryota; kingdom Fungi; phylum Ascomycota; class Sordariomycetes; order Xylariales; family Xylariaceae; genus Xylaria; species Xylaria sp. FL0933. The sequence continues at coordinate 352 of MU389823.1, forward strand.
CCCTTGTTTCCCCCTATTTTACTTAATCTTCTTTTTTTTAATTTTCTCACAAACCACCTTCCAAACGCTTGTTTACCCCTTTTTATTGAATTTTCTTTTTTTTTATTTTCTTGACAAACCACCTTCCAAACGCTTATTTACCCCTTTTTTTAATTTCTGCATTCAACATGTACTTAACCCTTTTTCAATCTTTTTTTTTTTTTTTTTTTTATAACATTCTCTCTCTATACCCTTTTTTCTCAATATATAGTACTCTACTGATCTTTATTTCATCTTCTTCATTTCTTGAACGCAACCTTTTTTTCATTTTGTTATTTTTTATTTTTTTATTTTTATCTCTACACTCTTTTTTTTTCGTTGATCATATTATTTTTTCTTACTTCTTTATAACCCACATCATAACCCTTCATTCTTTTCTACCTACTGCCTCACTTGATCATCTTGTCATAAACACTTGGGAAACCCTTATGTTCTTTTTTTTTTCTCCCCTCTCTACCTTATAAACCTTAACCATCACCCCTTCTTTTCATAATTTCCTCTATACCTATATTACTTTATTCATGTAGAATTCCCCTTCATACACTCTGTTCACTGCTTTAAAACTTCTGCGTTGATCACTGTTTCAATTTTTGTCTTTATTTCTTTTCTCTTTTTTTCTATATTATCACCCAACCCTTTACCCTTTTTCTTTTCTTTGTTTTTTTTCCTACTTTAATTTTAACATCCTTTTTATTTTTTGTTACTCTCGTTATCACCTACATCGTTAATAGTATCTTTCTTCTATATAATTATTATATTTCTTACTATATTAATATTTCTTTTATATCTTTAATTTATATATTTTTAAACTTTCTTTTTGTTGATAACCTTATTATATATACTGACTTTGTTTTATATAAATCTTATATTTTCCAAGTTGACTATTTCCTTCATAAAACTTCACGTACTTCTTATTATACCAACACCTTCCCTTTCGTTATAGTTATATTATATTCTATAATTTTATTTTTACTTTTATTTTATTTTATTTTTTTTTATATAACCCTTTTATATTATATCTTCAAACTTTCCTTTATACATACCTTCGTAATGCTGATTTCCTCTCCCTCAACCTCTCTTACAACCCACTTTCTACACTCTCACGTCCCCTTTTTTTCGACTTCCCCTTATATTACCTCTTAAACACTAATTAATTTCCGGCGAAACGCCTCTATAACTTACTTTCTACACCCTCGCTTCCTCTTTTTTCAACTTGCTCCTAAATTCCTTTTTATATACTGATCAATATAGTAGTAAACGTTTTCACACACCACGTCCCAAACGCTTGTTTCCTATTTTCTTAACGTCCTCCTCCACGACCTCGTAAACACGTATCAACAAAATAGTAAACTCTTTAAAAACCACTTTTCACACCCTCGCTTCCCCTTTTTTTATCGTACTCCCGTAGAATCTACGAAATATATAGCAACTCGTTGTTTAACTCTCTTACAAACCACCTTCTAAACGCTTGTTTCCCCTTTTCCTAAAGTTCTCTCTAATAACTTTCGAACCATATATCAACGCATCATAAAACTCTTTTACAAACTGCTTTCTAAACGCTTGTTTTCTCTTTTTTTCCGAACCCGTTGCTAATTTCTCTCGAACTACATCGTAAACGCGTATTAACTCGTTGTTACACTTGTTTACAATCCATCTATAAACCGTTCGCTTCCTTTTTTTTTAACTTTCTTTTATAGTATCTCCTACATACATATAACCCTGTTGTAAAACTTTCTCATAAACCACCTTCTAAACGCTTATAAACCTGTTGCCATATTCTCCTGCAAACTACCTTGTAAACACATATAATCGTATTGCTAAACTCTTAAACAAACCGCCTTCTAAACGCTTATAACTTTCTTCTTTCCATCTTTTCTTCTGTAGTAAAAAAACGCCTATCTATGTCTTTTCTCAAAACTATCTTAATCATGTAGTAAATAAACACTAGTTTCTTGTGAATATAGTTTCTTCTTTTTTTATTATATAAACCTGTTTTAATTATAATATAAATCCTAGCTTTCCCCCCCTTTTTTTTCGTACTTTATCTTAACAGTATACTCGAGTACCCTTTTTCATTTTTTTCTTTTTTATTATAATAATTATATATTTTAAATTATTTTCTTTTTCTCCTTTAACCCCTTTTTTTTTAAAGTATACTATTCTTTCTTGTCTAGTACTTCGTTTTATTTTTATTTTATATTTCTCTCTTTTTCTGCCCTGTATAAATAATCGAGAACATAGTATATTTATTATATTCCCTACGTTAACACAGATACCTTCAACCTCTCTTGCGTTGAAAACCCTGTAAGACTCGTACTTTTTTATTCTTTTAACGCCTCTTACCTCGCCTTTTGCTTTCCTTTTTTTTTTTTTTTTTTTTTTTTTTCTACTTCCCTTATACTATACGTCACAACGTCCCTTGTGCTTTCAACCCCTTTCTCCTTTATTTTCGCTTTTTTTTTTTGCTTTTTCTATTTTTTCAAGTACTATATTCATTCTATATCACCTCTTCTTATAGTGCTTCTTTTTTTCCTCTCTACCTTTTTACCTGTTTACCTTTATATCTATGTCATACTATACCGCTACTATATCTTTCGTCGTATAAACAAGACTATACTATTTATCTAAAATCAAACGGCGTGATCGGGTTGTCCTCTCAAAAAAACCCCTTTATATAGTCACCAAGCTTGTTTGATTTTGTTCTAGTAGTAAAAAATACGTGTTCTTTTTATTTTATTTTTTCTTGTTCGAGAAAATCGTATACGAACGTTCTACAGTACCCTAACCACGCCTTAGATTCTTGACGAAATGTGTGCCGGTTATAGAAAAGTGCTTGTTTAAGTATATCCTTTTCGGAAGGAAAATAAACGTAGATAGAATGCGTTGTTGATTCTTGTTTTTTTTGTCTCTCGGTTAATAATTGTTTGGCCGGGGTACCTGTCTTCGACAGACAGCTTGGTATAAGCCCCGGGCCTCTCGTCGTCTCCCCGCTTACGTCTCTCACGCCCGCGTTTACGTGTATACCCCGGTATCGTCTAGTATTGAATTATATTCTTCCCTTTTTTATGAACTTTTTATAATAAGATGTTGCCGGAAGAATAGCATAACAAGAACATAATCGCAAAAGAAAAAACGGAGAGCAATAAAGCATAATAAAAAAATAATGCTGGTATAGCAACCGAAAAGATAGCCACAGGTCAAATGCTCTCGCTACTACTCCTTGTAGCTACATGCTAATAATAAAAATAACCTTTATCAACGTCGATCTCGTACGTTTTCACACCCCCCAGGGCAGCTATATAAATACCAAGTCCAGGAATAAAATCTTTTGAGGGGCAAAAGTCACCCGGCTTCAAAGTATAAATAGCGTGTAGACAACTTATGGCCTCTTTATCAAAGTAAAACAGGAAATCGATAGAGACAAGCTATATAAATAGTTTCTAGCCCTCTCTACAGCAAACGGTCACGATTAATGATGTAAGGTCTTTTAGTACAATAGGTACGCCTGTGACCGAAAGGTCCAGGACGCTAGGTTCGACTCCTGGAAAAAACAAAAAGGCGTTTTTTTTTACAATAAGTGAGCCTCCATACTATAAAAGACAAAAAAGAACGTTTATAAAATAATAAAAGTAATCCCCGTAGAAATAGTCCCATTCGTAGAAGAGGCAGTAGTCAGAATAAAAAGTACTCTACACTTCCTGAACCCTTCGTTCTTTCTACATTCACGCATAAAAAACGGAAACTCGGTAATCAACATAAAATAAAACGCTCTATTCGTAAAAGTCGTAATAAGATTCACTTGCTTGCCTTCTTAAATATGCGGTAGGACTGCCTATAACTTCCTTTTTATACTACTCTTGCTAGATAATTAAGCCCATTTCTCCTAGCTAACTACGTTCCATACAGACCACCTACACCACTTCAATATGCTTCCAGTCTTTTCTTCTTTTTACTTATTTCGACAAGACCTAGGCGAATGCAACGACTTCTAGCTGGACGAACATATAAAGGACTCGGCGCCTCGTTATAGAGGTAAAACAGCTATATAAATAGTTCCTGACCCTCTCTACAGCAAACGGTTACAATTAACGATGTACTAGGTCTTTTAGTATAATGGGTACGCCTATAACCGAAAGGTCCAGGACGCCAAGTTCGACTCCTGGAAAAGACAAAAAGGGGTTTTTTTTTTACATGGTGTAAGTTTCCACAATATAGAGAACAACGAAGAACGTTCGTATATGCTTCTAGTTCTTTTTTTTTTTTTTTTTTTTTACTTATTTCGACGGGACCTAGGCCAATGCAACGATTTCTAGCTGGACGAACGTATAGAGGACTCGGCGCCTCGTTATGGAGGTAGAACAGCTATATAAATAGTTCCTGACCCTCTCTACAGCAAACAGTCACTATCAACGACGTAAGGTCTTTTAGTATAATGGGTACGCCTATGACCTAGAAGTCAATGGCACCAGGTTCGAATCCTGGAAAAAGCAATTCTTTTTTTTATAGTAGGTGGGGGTTCGAATAAAAAAGATGGAAATTCTCAGCACACATCCCAGCGGAAACCAAAAGGCAGCCCAGTCGTCACACAATCCTCAGAGCGCCGTACTCCAAAAATCCTCACCGCAGAGAACGAGCGACGGAACCGGGAACTAGGGAGACCTCTGCCAGCGCAGCAAGTTCCAAGTCTAAGAAATAAAATAAACACGAGATAACGCTATACCTGATCATAGTATAAACAATGAATTTCGTAGACAAGATTTTCTTTTTTCTTGATCTCTCTTTTTTGGTAGCCCTCGGATTCGGGTCGAATTCGGGTCGAAGTAAAGCCTAAAAAAGGCAGCGTTCGTGTTCGATAAAGCGCAAGTTCGAATGACCTGTACGACTCTAACTTCTGCTGCCGCTGGCACGTTATCAGAACGGTCGTTTTCGCAGCGCCGCTTCAATAAAAAAAAGCTAGGGCAACTCGGCACAATCGAGGTAAACATAAGCAAAAAAGCAGCCCAGTCGTCATACAATCCGCAAAGCGCCGTACTCCAAAAATCCTCATCGCAGAAAACAAAGGACAAAACCAGAAACAAAGGAGACCTCTAGCAGCACAGCAAGTTCCAAGTCAAAGAAATAAAATACACACAGGATAACCATATATAGAAAATAGTATAAACCCTAAATTTCGTGTACAGAGTTTGCTTTATTCGTGATTTCTCTTTTTTTACCGTCGGATTAGGGTCGAATTCGGGTCGAATAAGAGCCTAAAAAGGGCAGCGTTCGCCGACATGTAGACCTAGTAACCAGGGTCATCGTCGTTAACACCTGCTACCGTATGCGCCGGGGACCAAAATAAACAAGGAGTAAATAAATTAAAGACGTCGACTCGAATCTTCCGGTTTTCGCGTGTAATAAGTTCAAACATATCCATCCTGTGCAGCTAGGCTTCAAGATAAACTTTCGCATAAATATTACAGGCTCCGGCATAATGATCACAGGCGACTTTAATTAGAAAGCCTGTTTTTTGAGCGCCACAGGACGCACCTTCTGCGCCGCAAAACATGTCATAACGCGGTATAACCATGTACGAAAACCTAGTAAAACAATGAATTCTGCACAACGTGTTCCCCTTAGGTTTAATTTCGCCCCCTTTACAACTCGGATTCGCCTCAAATTCGCCTCAAATCAGACCTGAAAAAAGACAGCGTTCGTTTCGGATAAGGCATAGGTTCAAATGACAGGTGCCAACCGCGCCTTCCTGCAAAAAAGAGACCACTTAATCTCCCGAACACTTTAATTATAAAGCCTTCTAAAAAACACCGCTCGGCGGACGAAAATAGCGATTCAGCGCACGCCAGCAAGAAAGTGGCAATGTCTAACGAGGGAATAAATCCTTCTAAAAAACACCGCTTGGCGGACAGAGATGGCGATTCAGCGCACGCCAGCAAGAAAGTGGCAATATCTAACAAAAGAATTCTCGTCCACCAAAAACGATAAGAGGTGGGCAAAAGCCAAGCGCTGATCAGAGGCAGAGAAGAGGCCGTAGAAACAAGATATTAGTTATCGTGTTGCCAAAAACCCTAACGGAAATAAACGTTATGTTGTCCAGCAGTTCATATTTTCGGAAATTACCGAGCTCTCCGGAGAAATGGCGGCATAGTAAACAAGTCGAATAAACGCGGGGTAACCATGTACATAAACCCAGTATAAACAATGAATTTTGCGTGAAAGGGTTTCCTTGGGTTCAATTGCGCCTTTTGTACGCCTCGAATTCGCGCTGAACCTGCGTTAAATAAGGGCACAATTTAAGCCGATAAGTCGTGATAGTGCCGAGATCAACCTACGTAAGAGAAATCCACGCAAAAAAAATCCACGCAAAAAATAAACGAGAACACGTCGCCTTAAAATCACAAATAAACAAGCTAAAGCAGTCGTCGACGACATATTTGGAAAGCTATTTTCTGATAGCGAATCTGATTCTGACGCTACTTTAGATCCTGATCATGAGGAGGGGGAGACCCAAGGCAGCAGTCCGGTCCTAGAGAGCTGCGGCAGCGAAGTCTATCAAATCAAGTCAAATAAACGCGGTATAACCATGTACGTAAACCTAGTATAAACAGTGCGTTCCGCAGAAAAAAATTCTCTTGTTCCCAATTTGGCCCCCTTTATGCCTCGAATTCGGGTCAAATCCGAGCCGAAAAAGGGCAGCGTTTGTCACAGATAATAGGCGGATTTAAGGCGCAAAAAAAACTAGGACCTCAAGACAACTAAATTACCACCTCCTTTTTCACGAAAGCACTTTCCAGCACCACACTAACCACATCTGTTGCCACTTCTTCTAACCTCGAGTTTCTACATTTATTCTGGAATTAGGTTCTCGCCATAGCTGTTATCCAAGCTTTACCCGGCGTCGAAGTGGCCATCTATATAAATGGCTTCAAAGCACCCGAGTAGAACGGCTTGTCTGAAGCCGATAAAGCGTTTTTTTCCTCCAATATGGTGGTGAAGTATATTAAATGCGAAGACAACGATCTATTTAGTATTTATGTTAAGAAGGCGTGGGAACATGACATTAGTTATCGAGTCGAATAAACGCGGTATAACCATGTACGTAAATCTAGTATATACTGCGCGTTCTGCAGAAAAGAATTTACCTGTTCTCGATTTTACGTCTTTTATGCCTCGAATTCGGGTCGAATTTGCCCCTAAAAAGAGTAGTGTTGGTCTTAGATAGTGCGCGAATTTAAATAACCTCCACGTGCCTGACTTCCGCTGCTGCCTGCGCGTCTTCGAGACGGTCGTCTTTAACTTGGTTTATGTTATACAAAGTGCGGACTTGGTCCAACATGGCAGGTTAAACTGGTCATAGAGGCCACCGTGTTGGTTGCGGTGTTTTCGGAACGCCACGACACTATAAAGACCATTATAGCGCAAACTACGCGAAAGCAGACACGGGTTTTTATTACGATCGCTAAAGGAGCCTCTAGATCGAAGGACTCGGACTGGATTCTGGGTTTTTAGCGAAGCATGCAGTGCTCTAGTGCCTTGACTAGTAGGATCCGCTTATTGTGGGTTCTTGTTATCGTGGCGATTGGAGCCCGCATAATAAAGTGTATTGCCATTGTCGGTGGCGAGGCTTTCGTACGTTTGAGCAATAACGATTGACTAAGCTCCCGGTGCCTGGAAAAAGTAGCGTTAGTTCTATATAAAAGATTATTGCCTTAAGACCACTGAATTAGCACCTCTTTTTTTAACAATATACTTTTCAGCACTACTTTAGTATAAACAGTACGTTCCGCAGGAAAGGTTTCCCTTGTTCTCGATTTCGCGTTTATTTTATCTCGAATTCGGGTCGAATTAAACCTTAAGAAAAGTAGTGTTAGACTCTAATCGTGCGCGAGTTCGAATGACCTCCATATGTCTAACTTCCGCTGCTGCTTGAGAACGGTTGTTTTTTTTCGTCAGCGTTTTAAAATGCGTACACTTGGTGTAAGGTTGCAAGTGAAATAAACGCGGTATAAATAAATAGATAAACCTAGTATAAACAATAAATTCTAGAAAATAGGTTTCTCTTGCTTTTGATTTACCCCTTGTACGCCTCGAATTCGCCTCGAATTAAAGCCAAAGAAGGGCACGATTTAAGCCGATAAGTCGTAATAGTGCCGAGATCAGCCCACGTAAAAGAAATCCACGCAATAAATAAACGAGGACACGTCGCCTTAGAATCACAAATAAACAAGCTGAAGCAGTTGTCGACGATATATTCGGAAAGCTATTTCCTGATAGCAAATCTAATTCTGACGCTACTTTAGATCCTGATAGCGAATCTAATTCTGACGCTACTCTAGATTTTAATAGTAAATTTAATTCTAACGCTACTTTAGATCCTAATAACGAATCTAATTTTAACGCTACTCTAGATCCTGATAGCGAATCTGATTCTGACGCTACTATAGATCCTGATCATGAGGAGGAAGAGACCCAAGACAGCAGTCTAGTCCCGGAGAGGCGCGGCGGCGAAGTCTATCAAATCGAGTCGAATAAACGCGGTATAACCATGTACGTAACCCTAGTATAAACAGTGCGTTCTGCAGAAAAAAATTCTCTCGTTCTCAATTTTGCCCCCTTTATGCCTCGAATTCGGGTCGAATCTAAGTCGAAAAAAGGCAGCGTTAGGCGTAAATACAGGTCTACTTCGCTTTGCCATCCGTAGGAGGACATTGGGTATCCGAGGAGCAATAACATTGTTTTCATTGCCAGGGCTCAGTTTAATCAGGCGATAATATTCTATATATCAGAGCGGCTGCCCTAGGAAATAGGGCTTTATAAATCTTAGTACTTGCCGGTATAGTTTTAGATAGTCTAGCTTAAGAGGGTATAGGAAAGTTGTCCGTGTTTCGCGGGAGTCTGCCATAAATAGACCGCAGCAGGCCGGTGAGGTCCTTAAAACTGCCCCCACGGGTACTCAACGCAAGGTTAATAGCTGGTTTATCGACTCGGAGGTTTTTTTTATTAGAGGTATTTTAAACGCAGGCGCGACTTCCCCTTTTACACGCAATAAAGCTGTAAATTGTTTTTTTTTTTTTCGATTCCGCCTCTATTTCACCTCGAATTTAGGTCGAATTTAGGCCTAAAAAAGGAAGCGTTCGTCTTAAAAAAAGCGCGAGTTTTAATAACCTCCATGTGTTTAACTTCCGCTGCTGCTAAAAAACGGGCGTTTTCTTTGTTAACGTTTTATAATGCGTACACTAGGGTTAACATTATAAATGGAATAAACGCCGGATAACCATTCACTTGACCCTAGTATAAACAGTATAATTGTTATACCCCGGAGAATCGCTGCGTAAGATCCAGCAACATATAGATCGCAGGCTTAGAGGAACTGCTATAAAGCCAAAACGCATCAGGCGCTCAATCTTTACTAAAGACGACAAGCCTATCGGTATTTTCCGATTTAAATATCGGTCACAAGAGTTTCTAAGGTCTAAGGGTATTATAAACCCAGATAGCCACTGTTAGGCAAGATTCGAGCCGATAAGTTATAGTAGTGCACGAATAAAATAAACGCCGGATAATCGTCCATTTTACCCTAGTATAAACAGTAGAATTATTATACCCCAGAGAACCGCCATGTCAGATCCAGCAACAACATACAGATCGCAGGCTTAAAAGAACTACCAGAAAAATCGCTGCGCGAGATCCAGCAACAGCCTGCAGATCGCAGACTTAAAAGAACTGCCAGGAGAACTTGCGTTTAATAGCCTAGTCCAACTAAAGCGCATACTAACTAAGAGAACACACAGAAATGCCGGGATAAAAAAAATAGGAGTCCTGCCGAGATAGCCATCTAAAGATAAAGTAGCCGGGTAAACAAGTGAAATAAACGCGATATAACCATCTACTTCAACCGCGTATAAACAAGGAATTCTGTGTAAAAAGTTTCTCTCGTTTTCGATTTCGCCTTTTCTACGCCTCAAATTCGAGTCAAATTCGAGCCGAAAAAAAATAAAGTTCGTGCTAGATAAGGCGCGAATTCGAATAACCTCCATAACTCTCATCTCCGCGGCCGCTTGCATGTCACTAGTCCTATCAAGCTGTAGCTGCTGTTGGAATCTCTCCCCAAAAAGCTCCTGCGCTGCCTGATTGTTTATAGCGGGGTAAAAAAAATGAAAGTTCTGCCGGAATAACCATCTAGAGATATAGTGGCCTAGCATATCAGGCGCTCAATCTTCACTAAAGATAACAAGCCTATCAGTACTTTCCGATTCAAATATCGGTCACAAAAGTTTCTAAGGTCTGCAGGTAGCTCGGTAACGAAAAGGTTCTTTCGAGAAGTAGTAGGCTAATACGCGAGTAAAATAAACGCTAGATAACCGTCCAGTTCAACCTAGTATAAACAGTAGAATTATTATACCCCGGAAAATCGCCGCGTTAGATCCAGCAACAGCATATAAATCGCAGGCTTAAAAGAACTGCCAGAAAAACTTGCGTTTAGTAGCCTAATCCAACGAAAGCGCGTACTAACTAAGAGAACACACAGAAATGCCGAGATAAAAAGAGTGCTAGTCCAACAAAAGCGCATACTAACTAAGAGAACACACAGAAATACCAGAATAAAAAAAGTAGGAGTCCTGCCGAGATAGCCATTTAAAGATAAAGTAGCCGGGTAAACAAGTAAAATAAACGCAATATAACCGTCTACTTCAACCGCGTATAAACAAGGAATTCCGTGTGAAAGGTTTCTCTCGTTTTCGATTTCGCTTTTTCTACGCCTCGAATTCAGGTCAAATTAAAGCTTAAAAAAAGCAGCGTAAGTCCCAAATAATACGCGAATTCAAAGGGTAAACAAACTAGTACCTCAAGACCACTAACTTACCACCTTCTTTTTTAACAATACACTTTCCAGCACTACTCTGGCGCAACCGCAACGTCTCCAGAGTTCTAGTTCCTACATGTATTCTGGAGCCTGGCTCTCGCCATAGCTGTTATCCAAGATATACCCGGCGTCGAAGTAACCATTTATACAAATGGCGGCAAAGTACCTGAGTAGGACAGCTTGTCTAAAACCGACAAAGGCCGTGGGAACAAGATAATAGTAACTGTGTCGCAAAAAACCCTAATAGACATGAACGCTATAGTACCCAGCAGTTCGCATTTCTAGAGATCTCCAAACCCCGGGAAATATAACAGCCTAGTAAACAAGTTAAGTAAACATAGTATAACTATATAAAGAACCTTAATAAAAACAATAAATTCTGCAGAAAAGATTTCCTTGTTTTCGATTGCACCTTTTTTATACCTCGAATAAGGGTCGAATTTAAGCCGAAAAAAGGTAGCGTAAGACGCATATAGTGTACGAGTTCAGATAACCTCTATATGTCTAACGTCTGCTGCTGCTTATAAGTTCTCAGAACGGTCGTCTGCTTTATTAGTAGTATATAACACGCATACTAGGTTTAGCAGTAAAAGCTCTGCCGAGATTAGTATTAGGAGATATAGTGGCCTAGTGAATAAGTCAAAGACACGCGGTATAACCCTGACGGAAAACTAAAATACAGGGAATTCTGCAGAAAGGGTTTCCTTTATTCTCGATTATAAACCCTCTATGCCTCGAATTCAGGTCGAATTAAAGCTTACAAAGGGCAGCGTTTATATTAAATAAGGCACAGGTGTATACCTAGCAGGCTTTGTCTTTATATATAGGCTATTCTCCCTCCCCCTAACCCCCCTAGCTACTAGTGGGAAGGGCCAAGGGCCCCCTTGACTAATACACCTTTATGGCTACTAACCCCTTTTAACCTACCCTAACGCGACTATAAGGCTATTTCATTTACGCTAAAACAAATATACCTGATATTAACGTAGATATAGTGCTGCTATTAGAAAGTGTATAGAAAACGTTGACGCTTATTTGTGTGGCGCGGCATATAAAAAAAAGAAAGGCCTTAACGCCATCTAATCTAGCGACTTTATTTCACGCGATATAGCTTAAGTGCTAAACGCCGGCCATAGTAGACTATTACCGGTTTGCGTTCTATAAAACGAGTAGCACAGGCAACAAAAGTCCTTTTTTTTTATAATGCGCTTGTATACCAGCGTATTTGTCCCTAAGCCATCGAACAATGCTATCTGTAAAAAGGTATAAAAAACTGTCGCAATCAGATTTCTAGCTTCTGTCGCAGAGCTCGCTATGATCCTCGACGCTGAATAGAATTTCTATATGTAAGGCGAGGTACTCGAATGGTATCTGTGGACCGGTGTACACTCGAAAAGAATTGTTTTTGCGTGGACCCTGCTGTAGGCAGCAGTTGTTGCAGACTTTTAGACTATATAACGCGATCGGCCGTCGATGCTGTTTTTGTAACCCACCGCTCCCACCCTCTTAAATCGTGCTTGGTGGTCTCGGCGAACGATACCTCTTCTTCTCCTACTCTGAATCTCCGCAGGAACTGGAACGCGGGATGTCTAGCGGGCGCAGCGATCGATCGTTTTTGTTGTTTTTTTTTACCGCGCAGTAGCTTTTTTTGCGTTTTTTGCTATTTATTCCTTAGATTATCTCGCGGGTCCGATTATCCTTTTCGCGCTGAATATAAACCCACTTGTTAAAAAAGCGCACTATAGAATCAAAGGACAGAAATTGCGCCATTATAATAAAGTTATCCTAATAGGTTTCGCCGGAGGTATTATCCTTGTCTCCTTTTTTGTGTGCGCATCGATACTTGAAAGCATCTGAACAAGCGGTAATATACTAGGCTGCGCTGGCCCAAGCTACATGCAGTTCGCGGACGCGGTGCGATCGACGCTCGGTAAGCCCCGAGTATAATTCTTCGATCGTTTCGCTGTAGTCAGCGACTTCGCGGACGTCCAAAAAAAAGGCCTTGGGATCTTAGATCGCGAGGTCTATCCGGTTAAACCGTGTGTATAGTGTTATAAAAAGGGCGTCAGGTTCGAGCGCGAACTTCCACCAGGGCCAACGCCAATTAGGATCAGCAGAGGGATCAGGATAAAAACGCCTTAAATTCATAACGCAAGAAATAAAAAAACAAAAATCAAATAAAAGTGACCTTGCGACAACAGCGAGCGCGATACTAAAAAAAAAGATATGTTATTCTTATATATAGTATTATCCTGAGGTAAAACTGACCAACGAGGATTATCTTCGACTGTGTTAATAGTATAAATAAGCACTGTCCAAGAGATCTTGGCAAAGTAAAAAAAGCAAGCAAACGCGCGCTCGACTAAAAATACAAGAACAATAACAGAAAAAAATAACCTGCTATCTATTACCTACTAGTAATAGTCTTAGACCAAGGTAGGCAAATAACATAAGATCGAACTGCATCTGTTATGTTATAACGGGCTCGCGATATAAGAAAACAAGCAATCCACTTAAAGGGGGGTTTTCCAGGCATGCCACCGTCGTGGAAACTACACGTGTAAATCTTCTATTTTTCCGGCTCGTCCATTAGCTAACTCACCTGCATGCTTTTGAACCATGGAACTATGGCCAAATTCTCACCTGACCTTCGCTTATTAAGCTACAACATCGTGGTCTTACCCTTTTAATAGTAAACAAAAAAGTGCTTCTTATAAGTAGATGCCTCCTATTCTGCATTCGGGTATAAAGCATAGAACATTAATATTCTGTTTTTTATACTGCTGTGGTAGCACGCCGAGGGGGTCTTCTGTAAGCACTCCCCTGTAGCTTTTGAACAGCCCATGACAAATAAATAGCGCGCCCTATAAAGTTATAGAATAGTAGTTTCCAGCTACTTAGCATGCAAAATGCAACCAGTCCGACAACAAATAATAATCTAATATAAAAATGGTTTCAACACTTTAAAAGGCGTGCAAAGACAGTAAATACTATATAAAACTTAATAATACGTTTTAATAGTAAGTACAGCTGTTATCGTCTCGACTATAAAATGTTGTTTCTAAGGCGGTCTTTGTTTGTTTAAGGCACCGTGGTAATAATGCGTGGGCGACCTGTCGTATTCAGCATACCCACCGTGCACCCAAAGCTTGTTCATTTGCTCTTTACCGCGTGATCTTTGCTTTTTGTTGATAAAAGAGCAGTACCAAGTATAATCTATATTCTCTTTATTTCCCTTTTTTGCCTGCGTCTTATTGGATTTGTTGTGATTGCTTACGCACTGATATATATACTTTATGTAAATCTTTTTTTACTTGTTGATTTTTTTTTTTTTTTCCTCGAAATACAGATTATTATGTTGATTCAAAAAATAAGCTAACAAATGTAGCGTAGACTTGCCTTATAAAAACCTCGATAATTTACCCTGGCCCTTGACGATAAAAAAAAGTCACGATTCATGTCCTAGTTCTGGCGATACGAATAAGTTCACGCCAAGTGAGCTCCAAAAGGGTCTGCGACAGGCCAATGCACTTCCTATACCCTTCACCGGCCAAAACACGCCAAATCCGATCCTTAGGTCGGGACACAAGCGAATTATTTTGAGAGCCGCTCTAAATCCTGTAACGCTAACCCTAACGCTAATAAGCCTCCCCAAAGATCAACCTAGAAAGCAAAAAGGGCAGACCTTTTATCTAGACCCGGACGCCCAGCCGGAGGCTGTTAATCGTATAAAAAAGCTAGATCTTAACCAGACTAGTAACATAGTGGGGTACAGTATCAAACTCACGTTCGTCGAGCCCCAAGAAACCGGTCGCGAGAGGAAAGCGAGGTGTGATCTATATTTTAATGCGACTGACAACACCGTGGCTTTTCAAAACAACTCGCCGGAAACAATCATATTGCAGCAGCGTAATAACGAACATACCACCTTTTCCTCGCAGCCACCGCAAAAACTCCAGGTAAGGTACTGCCTCTCTAAAACGTTGGGCCCAGAATGCTGGTCTTTCTTTACCAGCGCCCGGCTTCACATTCTAGACTTCTCCATTCTCCTTCGCCACAGATTCGTAGTAAACACAAATCACAATACCGAAAGACGAAGTATAGGCCAGGCTGGCGCGCCACCTTTAACGAAAAAGCCTCTTGCGTTATCGCAGAGCGACAATCCAAAAGCGAGAATAAAAAAAATAAACAATACAAAAAGCCCACTGATTGTTTTCCAAGCGGCCGCCCGCCCTAGGGAAGGTCGACCTGTTGTAGCTACGGAAAAAGCCGCGCCTTCATCGGTGCCACCCTCTCCCCTTCCTTTCGCTTCCTACCCATTTAAACAGCTAAATAACGGCGAGGTCGCCGAAGTAACCAGCGCTCAGGGTGCGGCGTATACCATAACGCGTAGCAAAAACATAATAATAAATTAAAATTTAATAATGTTTCGCGCCCATTACTCCTACTTCTCTAGTAAAATAGTAGTTATAAAGGTTGTCCGAACCGTTTACATTAACAGGGACGCCGATAGCTCTCTGGCAATTATAAATACGGCAAAAGACTAGCTCAAGAAAGTCCGAAATCACGCTAGAGTAGAGCAGCATGTAAGGGCCTCTTAATTTCTTCTACTATGTGAACAAAAACAGGGAATAGCTAATTCTTGTAGTCTTATATTACCAAATTTATAGGCGCCGACGCCCGGTTCTTATATATTTATATAAAGTATATCGACGCATAATCTCTGGCGAAGCAGACTACGCTACAACCAGACCTCCTTTATTATAACCTCGCAAAAGCGGATGCAGAACGAGTTTTTGCCGACATATCTGCCGCTCTAGACTATATCCACAGGAAGGATCTAGTCCATATGGACGTCAAAGCGGCTAACGTCCTGTTCAGCCCTCATCGCGGGGCTATTTTAATCGACTTCGGCTTATCCACTTGCGATAGTACTGCGTATCAAGCGGGCGGGTCTCCCTGGTATATTCCCCCTGAGTTTTTAGCGTTAAGGCACAGAGAGAAAGCTGATAACGTGTAGGCGTTCGGCGTGCTTATGCTGTTCACCTTGGGACAAATCCTGCTACCGGAAAGAAAACATTATCCTTTGAATTGGCAGATCTCCTATGTGCATGCACAAGACGCAGATTGTGTGACAGCTCGGCGAAAGATGGGGCTGTAGCTGGACGAAGTTCGAAAAGTTAAGCAGAAGTTGCGCGTAAAGGTTTTAGAGATCGACAGCCTCGTGTAGAGAATGCTGGAAACCGAAGCGGAAAAAAAAGTACTAGTTTCTGAGGTCGTCTAGAAAACAAAAGCTTACGGCACCAAAAAGGTAGTTTAGCCGTTAATACTAAATATATAAAGTACATAAGCTAGAGGGTATAAGTATATACAGGCTTTAAGATTTTTTCCGAAAGTCTAGCAAAAAAAAAGCATAAACAAAGCTATAAAAAAAAAAAACCTAAACACACGTAATGTCCGAAATTTAAATTACGAAATCATATATTGTCTATGTTTATTATAAGGGTTTGGCTATGCGGCAACTTATATTTTATTCCCACGGCTTTTTCTCAACTTTCTCCGCTAAGCAGCGCTCAACATTTGCCTATATTCCATCGATAACAGCTATAAAACTAAAAAAATAGCCTTCGAAGACCCAGGTGTTAATAATTTTAACACGGATACTGAATATATTATAGCTTTTGCGTTTAATTGATTCTACGTAAAAAAATTCCCTTGTTTTTGATTTTACCTTGTTTGCCTATTCTACACCTCAGATACGGGTCGAATTTAAGCCGAAGAAAGGCAGAGTTCGTGCTAAATAAAGCGCGAATTCGAATAACCTCTATAACTTTTACTTCCGCGGCCGCTTGCACGTCACTAGTCCTATCAAGCTGTAGCTGCTGTTAGAATCTCTCCCCAAGAAGCTTCTGCGCTGCCTGATCGTTTATAGCGGGGTAAAAAAAGTAAAAGTTCTGCCGAGATAGCCATCTAGAGATATAGTGGCCTAGCACATCAGGCGCTTAATCTTCACTGAAGATAACAAGCCTATCGATATTTTCCGATTCAAGTATCGGTCACAAGAGTTTCTAAAGTCTAAGGGTAGCTCGATAACAAAAAGGTTCTTTCAAGTAGTAGTAAGCCAGTGCGCGAGTGGGATAAACACCGGATAACCGTCCAGTTCAACCTAGTATAAACAGTAGAATTATTATACCCCAGAGAATCGCCACGTCAGATCCAGCAACAACATACAGATCGCAGACTTAAAAAAACTGCCACAAAGCCAAAGCACATCAGGCGCTCAATCTTCACTAAAGATAACAAGCCTATCAATACTTTCTAATTCAAATATCGGCCACGAAAGTTTCTAAGGTCTAAAGGTATCATAAACCTAAATAACCACTATTAGGCAAGATTCAAGCCAATAAGTCGTAATAATGCCGAGATCAGCCCACGTAAAAAAAATCCACGCAATAAATAAACGAGAACACGTCGCCTTAAAATCACAAATAAACAAGCTAAAGCAGTCGTCGACGACATATTCAGAAAACTATTTCCTAATAGCGAACCTAATTCTAACGCTACTTTAAATCCTGATCATAAAGAGGGGAAGACCCAAGGCAGCAGTTCAGTCCTAGAGAGGCGCGGCGGCAAAGTCTATCAAATCGAGTCGAATAAACGCAGTATAACCATATATATAACCGTAGTATAAACAGTATATTTCGCAGGAAAAAGTTCTCTTGTTCTTGTTTTAGCCCCCTTTATGCCTCAAATTCGGGTCGAATCTACGCCGAAAAAAGGTCGCGTTGGTCTCAGATAGTACACGAATTCGAATGACCTCCATATCTTTAACTTTCGCTGCTGCCTGCGCGTCTTTAACTTAGTTTATATTATAAACTAGTTATAAAGGCCACCGTATTAGTTGCGGTGTTTTCAGAACGCCACCTATAA
Source organism: Xylaria sp. FL0933 (assembly GCA_022578765.1). Lineage (NCBI taxonomy): Eukaryota > Fungi > Ascomycota > Sordariomycetes > Xylariales > Xylariaceae > Xylaria > Xylaria sp. FL0933. Next base: position 18,182 of record MU389823.1, read on the forward strand.
AGACCATCATAGCGCAAACTACACGAAGGCAAATACGGGCTTTTATTGCGATCGCTAAAGGAGTCTCCGGGGCGAAAGACTCAGACCGGATTCCAGGTCTCCAGCAAAGCATGCAGTGCTCTAGTGCCTTGACTAACTAGCAGTGCTTCTCTAGACGCCTCAGGCGCTCGGTAACGAAAAGGTTTTTTAAAGATATAGTAGGCTAGTGCGCGAGTGGAATAAACGCCGGATAATCGTCTAGTTTAACCTAGTATAAACAGTGGAATTGTTATACCCCGGAGAATCACCGCGTCAGATCTAGCAACAGCATACAGATCGCAGGCTTAAAGGAACTGCCAGAAAAATCGCTGCGCAAGATCCAGCAACAGCATACAAATCGCAGGCTTGAAAAAACTACCAGAAGAACTTGCGTTTAGTAGCCTAGTCTAACAAAGGCGCATACTAACTAAGAGAACACACAGGAATGCCAGGATAAAAAGAGTAGAAGTCCTGCCGGGATGGCCATCTAAAGACATAGTAGCCCGGTAAACAAGTGAAATAAACGCGATATAACCATGTACGTAAACCTAGCATAAACAGTGCGTTCCGCAGAAAAAAATTCTTTTGTTCTCGATTTCGCCTTAGTTACACCTCGAATTCAGCTCGAATCAGAGCCAAAGAAAGGCAACGTAAAACTTTAATAGTGCGCGAGTTCTGATGACCTCCATATGCTTGATTTCCGCTGCCGCTTGCACGTTTTCAAAACAGCCATCCTTTTTCCCGATATCGTATAAAGTGCGCACTTGTCTTAACATAGCAGGTTAAACTAATTATAAAGGTCACTATATTAGTTACGGTGTTTTCAGAACGCCACGATACAATAAAAACCATTATAGCGCAAACCACACGAAAGCAAATACAAACTTTTATTGCGATCGCTAAAAGAGCCTCCGGGTCAAAAAACTCGAACTAGATTCTGGGTCTTCAGTAAAGCATGCAGTGCCTTAGCGCCTTGTAGTAGAAGCCTCCAGATCGAAGGACTCGGACCGGATTCTAGGTCTTCAGCGAAGCACGCAGTGCTCTAGTGCCCTGACTAACCGGCAGAAGCCTCTAGATCGAAGGACTCAGACTAGATTCTAGGTCTTCAACGAAGCATGCAGTGCCCTAGTGCCTTGACTAACTAGCAGGGGCCTCCAGATCGAAGGACTCAAACTAGATTCTAGGTCTTCAACGAAGCATGCAGTGCTCTAGTGCCCTGACTAACCGGCAGAAGCCTCTAGATCGAAGAACTCGAACTAGATTCTGGGTTTTCAGCGAAGCATGCAGTGCTCTAGTGCTTTGACTGGCAAAAGCCGCCTGTCGTAAGCTCTTGTTTTCGTGGCTATTAAAGCCCGAATACTAAAGTATATTACCATTATCGGTAGTAAAGCCTTCGTATATTCGAGTGTTAAAGTGACTATCTATATAAATAGCGGCAAAGCACCCGAATAAGACGGCTTGCCTAAAGCCGATAAAGCAACCAGTCCCTCTAATACAGCGGCATAACCGTTTGCTAAACTCTAGTATAAACAAGTAACTCCGCGCAAAAAATTCCCTTGTTCTCGGTTTCGCCTTGATTACACCTCGAATTCAGGTCGAATCGGAGCCAAAGAAAGGCAGCGTTCGTCTCTAATCGTGCGCGAGTTCGAATAACCTCTATATATCTGACTTCCGAGTTCCGCTGCTGCTTGTAAGTCCTCAGGACGGTTATCCTCTTTGTCCACATCGTTCCATGCGCACACTTCGTTGGTAAATCGCGGAAACATTCCACGCAAGTTTCGAGTACGCGTAATTTACATGTCCTAGAAAATCGCTGCGTTAGATCTAAAAACAGCATCTAAATAGCAGACTTAAAAAAACTGCTAGAAGAACTGCTCTCGAGGCATCTCGACTTTAGTTCTGTAAAGGCCTAAATAACTATGCGTCTAAAAGTAAAACTCGCGTTTAGTAGCCCAATCCGACGAGAGCGTATACTAGCTAAAAGACGACTTAAGAATGCCGGAATAAAAAGAGCAGAAGGCAGCCATACCTGTCCACGTAAGCAGTATAACCTGTATGCCCTAGAGAATTACTGTTAGATCTAGGAACAGCTTACAGATCGCAGACTGAAAGAAACTGCTAGAAGAACTGCTGTCGAGGCCGTGAAGCTACCTCTAGAAAGCCTTAACGAGTCCAGGATCAGGGGGCTGCGTTGTAGACATGCTAGTAGTCGTCGGCAACGGATTGCGTTGTCCCGTCTCTCTCTGTCGACTTCATTAATAACTTAGCATATATATCCCTTAACCTATTAATGTTAACGCACGTTCAACAGAAAAACCAGGGCATACACTTGTGATATATATATGACTTGTATTAAGGGGACGTGAGCCAATTTCGGCTGGAGATCCAGCGGCAAGACCTCTAATAAGGAGGCGAAAAAAACTCGAGTACAGAGAAAGGAGGGCTCAAAGCTGGCCTGGAGCTGCTTATACGTATGCCTATATATGTTGCTTGGGTGGTAGATAATCTGGCCAGCGAATGCGAGGCCAATTAAGTATAGAAATAGATTAAGAGATAGGTCGAGAAATAAGTCGAAAAATAAATGCAGCAGGCAGGGCAACATCGGCTAAAATAGGGTTAGCCTATAGTCTGGTGAGCAGGCAGCGGTAGCTATATCTGTAATCCTTGTTGGCCAGGTGAGGCCTTCTCTTTCTTTTTCTTAACAACCACTTTTTTAGTGAGTGGCAACCACGCATTGAATTACCCTCGAATTACCCTCGAATTTAAGTTGCTAACCTATCGCATAGTACCTCTTTCTGCCTTTGCCCTCGTTTTCCCCTCCTTCGCTCGCCTCGTATTGTGTTTAAATTTAGCATGCCGACATCGAAGAAGAAGTCTAGCGGTACGCGCGGCGGCCGCGTTACTAAATCCACCCCAAACAAAAAAAACAAAGGACCTGCTGCGAAGCAGCCCTCTGGACCTGCTTATGCGTTCTCCCGGGCGGCCGGTAAGGAAGCAAGGCTAAATAGACTCGAATTTAAAGCTGACCTGAATAGATTAAGACAAGGCTACCTTTATCGAATATAAAGTATTGTGTGTACACTGTGTGCGCCGGTTGACCAAAGTAAGTACCCTAAGTCGTAGAGAGTCCACTTTTAATGTGCATAGGACAAGGACTACTACTGTTCCTACGATGTGGGTTCGGATTCAGAAAAATGCACCTATTGCCGAAAGGCACGAAAGGGCTAAAGTCTTGAGGAATGTGTCACGGTATGCGCCTCGACCTCTATTATGCCTTAAATTAGATGCTAATGCACTTAAATCGATATTGTTAACAACGAGATCAAGGAGGCTTAAGAGTTATTTGTTAAGGCTAAAGCTGCGACTCGCTTGAACCGAGTGGATGCCATTCTCTATAAAGACTGGTTAGCAGCTAGAAGTAAGTAAAACCTAACTATAGTGCGAATCTAAGGCTAACTTGTTAGTAGCTGTGCTGCGGGACATTGTTGGGCCGGTAAAAGACCAAAGAACAAGCGGGCAGCCTACTGCTAACAACAATATAAAAGCAGACGAAAAAGACTTAGAGATAGAGGAAGATAATAATAATAAAGCATAAATAAAAAGAAAATTTAAAAAAAATTCGTAAGAGCTAAATATGCGGAGAAAAAATACAGCAGGAGAAAATAAAACGGTTACGCCTAGTGTTATGCCTTACTCTAATATAGGTCGAATTTGCATGTATAACCTATTTGTTTAAAACAACCTAAATCCATCGAAAACGCGGCGGGCTTTTTTTTCTCGCTTTTCCCTTGACTTGCGTCCTTAGACAAGAAAACTTTTTCGCGTTAGACTTTGCGCCCTTAGGAATCGCTTCCGAAGCATCTGTAGCTTTAGTAGGCGTGCTGTTCTGCTCTCGTACATAGGGGCTATAACAAGAGAGTGCGCCGCACCTGCCGACGCGTGCACCTCGTAAACCTCTCTCTATGTACCAGAAAAGGTACCTAGGTAAGTACTGTTTTTTTTTCTTTACGCGTGCGAACAGCGGCAGTTTCCTTTTTATACGTGCTAAAGCAAGCCATTGCAGTTTCCTTTTCTATAAAATAGCAGCTGCGGTTTTTTTTCTCACGTGCTAAAAAAGGCAGTAGCGGCTGCCCCGCCTCCCGCCGCCTATCTTAGCATATGCAGCTGCCCCGCCCCCGCACGCAAGACTTAGCAGCAGCAATGTTTTATTATACGCGGTATAGCAGCCCGCAGCTTTTTTTTTTGTTATCGACGTCATTAGTCCTCGCGCACAAAAGAAAATAAACCCAGGCTTAATCTCCAGCTTTAATGCTTTTTTAACAACTTGTAAACCTGCTGAACAAATAAAATACGCGCGGTATACCCAATTCCTTACTATCGGTATACATATAAATTTCTAAAAATTAATCGCAGGTTTTACCTTCGCAAAATCTCGTGGAAGACGTTCTCGGTAAGCAATCGCGGAAAGTTTAACCATACTGTTGGCGACCAGATCTAGATCCTCTCCTAGGCTAAAAAGCTTCTAGAAAAAAAAATCTATTACAGGCTAGGGTCACCTGCGCCTAAGTATCAACAATTCTATCTACTAGCTATTCTTTTAGATTATGATCTCGCTAATATGTTTTGATTACTGTAAGTATTGTTATAGCTAATGCCGACACGTTGTCCTTAATAAGTTTAAATCTTGTTTTAGCACTTAGATAAAGCGTATATATGGATTATCTGCGGCTTTTGCTAAGTGGCATGCTGTTAACCGCACTATAGACTTCCGAAGGGCTGTTGTCGCGAACGTTGATTTTATACATGACCAGGCGTATAGCCTTGACCACGAGATCATCTTTTAGCATTATTTATAAAGAGACGTAAAAACCTTTTATTATTGCTAACCAAGCGTAAGCTTTACCGGAAAGCAAGAGAAGAGGAACGCTTAAGGCTAGTAAGCAAGCTTTTTTATTTAAACCGATTGTTTTATTTTACGTTTATAAGCTTTTTTTTCATCTAGTATTCGGAGAACTACTAGAATTTAAGGAAGCTTTTATGTCTGGTAAGGCTAAAAAGACCGGATATTAAAGGCAGACCAAATCTATAGGAAGTAGGCCGAGCAGCTCTCGTAGTATGTTGTGTAGTCCTGGCCTTATCGAGAGCATCAAACCAGGCGATAAGATCGTAACGCCGCCTGATTATAATGCTACTACCGATACCGGATGGAAACGCGGTGCGTCTATGCACTGCGAGAGAGACTGGCCCTGGTTCGCCCTTGTTTAAAAAGTTCACATAAGCCGCTATCGTAAACGATCGTTCGATATGCTGTAGTTTTATTAACTAATCGACACCTTTTGCTCAGTGATAAAATACCTATAAAGAAACAAGCTTTTTTTTATCTGCTAATTGCACGTGTTACTCTCGCATAGCGAAGGTTTAAGGTTATAAAGTTTTATTAATATATAAAGTTTTGTTAATACACGAAGTTTTATTAATATATAAGGTCGAATAGTCCGGCAGTTCTGGAACCTCTGCAGAGTTTTTTGCGCGGCAAACCTATCCGGCAAACGAATGTCGGTAGGCTTTACTCTGTCCGGCGCACCGCAACAGAGACGACAAGAATAGTTTTTTCACAGGAGCTAAGCCGCCTGGATTAATTCTTTTCCGGGTCGCCGCCATCGCGTACCTTTGTCTAACTATTACCAGCCGGCCACCTTCTCATGAAAAATCAATAAATCAGTCGAATTAATTAAAACAGGCTAAAAAATAAACAGAGAATAAATAACGAATAACTAATCGGCTGTCGAGCGCACGGTAAGACCTCAAGGTTAATTATACCGCGCAGGCTCTACTTTACTTTTTAAAAAGCGTTAAGCGCGGCGGGCTTTTATAATTGTTATTAATTTATTTTAGTCCTTATGATTTGTTTGGCCTACTCGCGCGTCGGGCTTCCTATAATTGTTATCGGTTTATTTTAGTCTTTATAATTTGTTTGGCCTACTCGCGCGTCGGTCAGCTAGTATATAGTAGATATAGTCCTAATAAGCCGGTTTAAGTTAATTTTTCCTCTTTTTTTTTTTGGAGGTACGCTTAACTTTTTTTTAGCCATCTGCTGAAAACAAAAAACGTTCGGATGCCGTCGTACCACCTGGCCAGCCAGGCGCTTCCCGCTATAATATACGAAAGTTTATTCCGTATAAGTGCGCAGGTATAGTCTATATTTGCTTCTGCAAAGTATAGGTAAAACCTAGTAAGAGTCGATAGTTAGAATATCCCACGCAGTCGTCGGCTAACCTATCCTTAAAAGCAGAGAGGTCACTTATCGCCTCTTTTCGCGAGACAAACTAGAACAGAGTAGGGACTACTTTTTTCGGCTATCGAATAGCCGACCGCGGACCATCTTCCTAAGCTTTGTAAAGGGGGTGTTTTCAGAATAAGAATGCGAAGCTTCTGCGATAGCGATTTAAAGCTTTCGAGAGGCGAATTCGAGGCTTTTGGGATAAAAATGCGAGGCTATTAAAGTAAGAATTCGAGGCTGTCGAGAGGAAAATTTGAGGCTTTCGGGATGAAAGTGCGAGACTCTCGTGGTAAGAGTGCGAGGCTTTCGAGAGGAAAATTTAAGGCTTTCGAGAAAAAAATTCAAGGCTGTCGAAAGAAGAGTGCAAGGCTTTCGGGTTGAGAGTGCGAGGCTCTCGGGTTGAAAGTGCGAGGCTCTCGTGATGAGGATGCGAGGTAGAGGCGGCGGAAAAAACCGCGCAAACACGTATTTTTTCGCGAATTACTGGCTGTTTGATCAACTGCTAGTCGAGAGAACCCGGGGCACGGAAATCCGGCAAAAATCAATTGCCTATCACCAGGCGCAAGTACTTTTTTTTTGTTCTTCCAGGTATATATAAGCAGGTCATCGATAAAGCAGTAAAAAAAACATGCCGCGATCGGAATCTGCGTTTGCTATATAGATATAAATAATACTTTTTCAAAAATTGTTCGATTATAATATTTTAATAGCATCTCCTTCCTCAAGACCGCGACCAAAATAACCACCTCTGCAGAAAAAGTCTAGGCCTCAGAGGCAAAAAAGGTCTAGGCCTCGCGGGCAGAAAAGATCTAGGCCTCGGAGTTTCAGTGTTATAGTATAAACAAAACAAAAGCCTTAGCAAAATAAGCCTAAATGCGTGGTCTACAAAAGGCAGTATATAAGAATGCCTTCAACCTTTTACGCGCCCGCAGCGCTAGTTCGTTCGATCACCGGAAGCCTGCGCCTAGGCTAAGGTCGGGTCCTGCACCGCCTTTAAAAAAGTAATTAATATATATTCATTGTCTCTGCGACGACAAAAACTCGCCAGGATTATAAGATCTCGATTGCGCGTGGCGCTAAGAGGTTCTAGCGAGACGAGGGTCCGTCTGTGCTGGCGTCACTAGCGCCGGAGGATCTAACGAGGTCAGAATACGATCAACAGCAGGTTCGAGAGGTAAATCAAAGCCTCGATTCCTGGCCTCCGACGCCATGTTTTCCGAGTCCGGGAAGACCTCGAAGTAGGATATGCCTTGTGCGACGAGGACCTAGGAACCGCACTAAACCAAGTCTTATTTTTTTAGATCGGCAGATAGCGCGGCCGCCTGATATATAGTGCGTTAGTATGTCGAAAGCCCTGCAGGCAAGTTTTGCAAGCAAGTTCTGCAGGCAAGTTCTGCAGGCAAGTTCTGCAGGCAAGTTCTGCAGGGTAGATTTTGCAAACAAGTTCTGCAGTGCAGATTCTGCAGACAAGTTCTGCAGACAAGTTCTGCAGGGTAGATTCTGCAGACAAGTTCTGCAGGCAAGTTCTGCAGACAAGTTCTGCAGGCAAGTTCTGCAGACAAGTTCTGCAGGGCAGATTTTGCAGACAAGTTCTGCAGGGCAGATTCTGCAGACAAGTTCTGCAGAGCAGATTCTGCAGAGCGTAAAGTCGATCGTAATAAACAGTGTTTATTTGTTATTACGTGTCGCTTTTTGTAAGCGCTTGCGTTGCGCGACAAAATACTCTTTTTTTCGGCTAGAGAATAAAAACGCAGTGCGTACAAGCTCGACAATATATTACTAAAGACCAAACAATTAATAAAAAGACGCAGAACGAAAACAAGACATTGAATATACCGAGGCAAGCCGTACTTCTACGTGGCCAGCAAAGCCATGCGCGCTTTCTAGATAAATAGCACGACTGGCTAGCATACAGCATTGCAAACAATGCGCGGAACTCTCTATTATATCTGTTTAGCCATATGGTCTTATATGCTCATGTCTATGTTAATACTTCGACCACTATTTATCGGGTAAAGGGGAACTTTTTACGTAAAGATACTAAGTTCTCTTGTTTAGTAGAAAAAGCAGGTCTTGCTGCGCGTTTGGTTGTTCGCGCGCCTGGAATACGCAAGGTCGCGCATCGTATTATTGCCGTTTTTTACCATAACGAGGCCGGTAGTTGTTTAAGATTATTATGCCGCGACGGTTCGGGTAATACGCTCCAGAATACAAAAAAGTACAAAGGAGTAAACGTGGTGCAAAAACGGGGGGAAAAAAAGAGGCTATCGTAAAAAAAAAAGCAGAGGCGATAAAAACAAGAGGTATAAACAAAAACAGCGCGCGTTTCGCTGCATGTTTACTTAGTCTCTTAAGTATAGCGTTTTTTCTAGGTTTATGTCGAGCTAATAAAAGTAGGAGCAGGCATTTTTGCGCGCGGTATTCTTGTCTAGAAAGCGCAGCCTGGTCAGGCTAGAACAAGTGCAGGGGAGTAAAGGCCTGGATGCTGCTTTGCGTGCTTTAGTCGGAAAACATGTTCAGCATACACGCAGACACAAACGCCCGGACTTAATTAGCAGCCTTTGTTAATACGCTAAACGTTCGATACAACCACGCATGCGTTCTTTTTTTTGTTCTCGTTCTCGTTCTTGTTTTAGTTTTTGTTTTTGCTGCTGCTTTTGCTGCTGCTTTCGCTGCCCTCCTTGTTCTTCTTGTTCTTTTTATTTTTGCTATTTTTGCTGTTCTTGCTATTACCGCCTTTTTCTTTTTGCTTTTCTGCTACCTTGTCATCGATCGCATACCCTACGTTTTTTTAGCCACGTCGCACGCGACTTGGTCCCCCCCGACCGTCTATAGCCTTATCAAGTACCGCTTGCCGACACTGCAGCCTCTCTACCAACTTTAACATTTTTATATTCGACGGCAAATCCATCCCCCCCTCACGCGGTGCAAGGTGCGCTTTTTTTTATTTTCTTTTAGCTGCTTTAAAGCCGGTTTAATATTTTTACGTCGACTGCTCCCCTTTTTTTTCTCGACGCTGCGTCGATATTATTTAACCCGAGCGCCGACAGCAAAATGCATGCGCCCTCGCTCTTTTAGCTATAGTCGCGCAGCGGCCACTATACGAACGCGTAAATAATGCCGACACCCGGCGCGTTTATAGGCGTTTATGGCCATAATTCCCCCCGCTCCCGCCCTCGCCCTTGTCGACGTACCCTTGTTAATTACCTTTTTTGTCCGCGCGTTGCTGCTTAGCCGGCTGATAATACCCAGGACAGCTAAAAATGTTTTTGCTTAACTATACTTTATAATAGCTTAAACCTTATTGTAGCACTAAGTAAAACACTACGGTAGAACAAGCAGGAATAATTATAAAATAATAAATAAAATAAACTTTATATTTTTAAATACAAGCAAGAAATTGTTTTTTTAAAGTAAAGAGGGGGGAAATAAAATAGATGAACATTTTCTTGTCGTAGAAACTCCTGGTGAACAATTTTTTAGTAGCTTTTCCACCCTGAGAATTAATCTCTTAGCACTATGTCAAGATTTAAAGCGCTTTGTTTTCCGAGTGTAAATATCTTTTGGTTTATGGTCTAAAACACGCACACTTTCGCTGCTGCTTATAGGTCTTCAGAACGGTCGACCGTTTTTTTTATCGACGTTTTTTTATAAACGTTTTAATTTTGACCCCTTTATGCCTTAAATTTAGGTCGAATTAAAGCTTACAGAAGATAGCGTTTAACATAAAAAGTGCGCGAGTTTAAATAACCTCTATATGCCTAACTTCTGCTGCTGCTTGCATGTTCTCAGGACAGTTCTTCTTTTTGTCTATGTTATAAAATGCATACACGTTACCGATAACAGATCGCCGGCGTTATATAAAAAATAATATAGTTATATTTCTTGTTAAGTCAGCAAATGCCGGCAATCTGTCGTTATATTAGTAATAGTATTATTAAATATTTTGTTAGATCGGCTAATAACTGCGCCAAGCTCTGGCCAAAGATAAAAGCTAGTTAGAACAAGTAAAGTAGTTTACGACTCTCTTCTACTCTGGTTCCTAGAAAAACAAGTACGCGCTATAAGCGAAAACCTCTCCGTCCGCTGTTCTCGCTGCACCGTAGCGTCGTGTCTTACGTGAAAGACTAAGTAATAGATACTGCTGTTTTTGCTTTATCGGAGAGAGCCTCCGGCTCGGTAGCGTAATCACCTTTAGTATACATAACTGCAGCCGTTAGACTTATACCGCAGGGTCGTAGTAATAAAAAACAAAATAAAAAAACAAAATCAGGAGAACAAAACAACGCAGAGAAAAGGAATCACGTACGTACGCTATCGCGGATGTCTACTCTATCGACTTCTAAAAAGACCTAGTTCGACGAAAATTCGTCCGTGCTGGTGTCACTAGTACTAGCACAGACAAGGTCGGCATATTATCGTGTTATAGTTTTAATAAGAAAAGGCAGAAGCTTTTTAAAGTAAAAGAATTCTTTAAATAACGCAATTTAAATAATCAATAAAAAAAAGGTTTTTTGTTTTACGCCTAGTAATTAGTTTAGCTAAGCGGAGAAAAAGTAAAAAAAAAATAAAACGTGCAATATAATATAAATTTAGTAGTTCGTAATTTCTTGAGCTTAGGGGCATAGTATGCTTACAAAAAATAGAAATAGATAAAAAAATAAGCATAAAAGTGGCGAAAAGTCAAAAGATCACGTATAAAGTAATTAAATTAATAAACATAATCTAGGTATGTCGATAAGTAAATAAAATATATATATATTTCCAAGGTTTCAGTTGCTTAGCAACAGAAAAAGCGAAGGCAAAAAAGGCAAAGAAAAAACAAAGGCTTAATACCTTTAATAAAGTTCAATGCGCCAGCTTTATTTTTGCTTAGAAAAAAATAGCTTACAAGCTTAGCATTTGCTGTAGTAAACCTAGCGTAAATAATGCCGTTAACTACCCCGGATCGAACGTATACTATATTTTACAATAGCAGCAACTACTAAAAAAACAAAATAACAAAATAGCTTGTTTAGTACCGCTACATAACTTGTTATACTTGTAACACTTTGTTTAATAAACCGGCGAGAAAATAAAACAATACTATATAATATATACACTTCGCGTTAATAAAAACGCGTTGCCGCCTTATTTATGCCCCCCTCGGCCCCCTCTTTTTTTTTTTTTTATTATTTTCTTTTTTTTTTTATCTCGTAAGAATCTTGTAGCTTTGCTTTAAAAGCGTTTTAACCGATGGTTAAGAGCGCGCCTTATTCTTAAAGAACTTAAAGCCTCCTTATAGAACTAGACTTTTATTCATAATTTAAGACAAGCCTCGCAGACTCTCGCTACGCTATAGCAGCCACAGCCTTGTTTTCGCTTTCGCTTTCACTTTCGCTTTCACCTTTACCTTCGCCCGGGAGAAAGTGGCTAGAGAAAATTCCATTACAGAGGTCATTCGAACGCGCGCGCTGTCTATAACTAACGCCACCTCTCTTAAGCACAGGCGTACCCTATATCTCGAAAACAAAAAAGATTTGCCTTTCTGCAGACTCTGTAAACCTGGTGAAAAAGCAGAATTAACACGGTCTACCCGTAAAAAAGAGCCCGGTAAAAACAGTTATATAAACAACTAATAACTCTATTTACCATCTTTTTTCTATTATATATCCGCTTATAAAAAAGCGTAGCAAACTCAGCAAAAGTCGAATTAGTTTTAACTACGTTAATAAATCCGGTTAATAATAGTTTTAACCACGTTAATATATCCGGTCAACAGTTTTAACCACGTTAATAAACCCGGTTAACAACGGTTCTTACTACATAAAGGTACTAAAAGGCTAAAAACTTGTTAAGCAAGTATAAAGCCGAGAAAAAGGAAAAAAGCCTCGTAGCAAATAAAAATCCGGATAAAAGGCTTGCATAATCAGTCCACTACCTCAACTAAGCCCAATATAAGTGTAGTACAAATCCTTTCCGCAAACACCTCTTTATAGAAAAACATAAAAAAACTATGCTTAGTCAAGGCCATGCCTTTATAACCCTTTTTCTTATTTCTTAATGCTTATATATAAATTGCCATTTTATATACTATTTTATACGACTTAAATCTTGCTTTTCAACCTATACACGCATTACGCCCGCGTAACAAGAGAGCCCGGTCCACCACAACAAGTCGTAGGCTAACTATACTTAAACGTATACCATTAAATTATGCTAAATCCTGTACACAAACCATATAAAAAAGCCGGAACAACATATTCGTCTTGTGCCCTACCCACTTCATCTTTTTCCCCAAGGCCTCCGCCAGCGTTTTACAGGCTTTCTCAGCCGCCTCAGGATTTGTCTCGTCCAGCAACTAACGTAGCGTTACCCCAAACCAGTCTTGCAACACCTTGTCCAAGCGCTCTCTCTTCAGACCGACAGCGTACTCGGCGAGCGCATCGACTACTAAGCTTTTATAGGTGCAGTTAGCTTTATTATTCGTCCGGGCGAAGCTTGTTCCGTTTTTAGTCCATCGTATACAAAACTCGTAAAACATCGCACAGTCGAAACAGCTTAAATAAAGGGCCATTTTTTTTATTGTTATCACTATGCTTAAAATAGCCGCCAGTTCGTCTTTGCATGCGCGATCCTTCTGCGCGACAACATATACGCATTTACCACGGTAGGCCCAGCGAGGCCGGTTCTCTAAGCGCCCGTCGAAACAAAAAAAACAAGCCTGGGCCAGTCGGGGCAGCCATCGCCTGACGTGCTCCCACTCCTTATAAAGATTTTGCAGCGTCGTTTTAACCTTAGCTGTTACCCGTTTCCCCTCGGCCACTTGTCTCTGAACGTTAGACCAGATCATAACCGTAGTCTCGTTTAAGCTGGCCAGTACATCATCTACATCCGAGTCGCCATAGTCCTCCACGTCATGGTGCGAGAACGTGCGATACGGTATGTAAAAAAGCTGGGGCTTAAACGGACCAAGAGACGGCTTCGAAATAAAAAGCCGAGACCTAAGAATAGGCTGCGCCTTGCGTAACACAGGCGTAGGCGGCAGAGGCGGCAAAAGCTTAAGAGAGGGACAATATAAAAACTTAGTCGGGCTGCGCCTGCTCTTTTCGACAAATAAATCCGAGCTAAGCATTACCAAGTCGTTTTCTTTTACCTTTTTTATTTTTTCCGCCTCGTTTATCTCCTCGACCACGTTATTTCTCTTTTCTTCCGCCTCGTTTATTTTTTTGACCACGTTATCTATTTTCTTTACCACGTTATATATCTTCTTTACTATTTTTTTTTTTACTTTGTTTACCTCGTCTACATTTTTCTTTTTTTTCCCCTTGTTTTTTTTTTTTACTTTTTTTATTTTTTTTACGTTTTTTACCTCTACATCTAAATCGTTATCGCTAGCCACGCGACATCGATCACATCAAGCCTCGCCTGCTTTATAACCCCCACAATTTGCTCGACTATTTATTACCTTATCTAAGACCGCCCGACAATACTGCATACTTTTTAAAAACTTCTGCATATCAATTTTTACCCCGCCCCCCGCAAGACAGCTCTGTCCTACTTTTTTCTGCTTTTTTTTTTTATTTTTATTTTTTGTTTTTATTTTTGTTTTTGTTTTTTTAAACTTGGCTTAAGCGCTCTTTAAACGACTCGACTTCTTTACAAACACGACCGGCCCCCCTTTTTCCAGGCGTATATACACACCCGGCCGCATATAGTCACCCTCTGCGTTGTCGTCGTCCGAGTTGTCCGAGTTATTGTTTAGCCGTAAGTAAAAAATAATCGATTTACTGCGCTGTCTGTTACAACTAGCACGCTTACTCTTCTATATATAGTCACGCAGTATGCGAGGTAGCGCTATATATACCGTCCCACAGATGTTAAAGATATCGACGCCTGCGCCTAATACATTCGTCGCGGCAATCGGTCCGCCCTCCTTGACCCAGGCGCGAAAGAGGTCCGCCTTCGCATAGTCGCCGCCTACGCTGCTATAGTACGCCGGACAGGCTAACGTCAAGCTAAGCGACTAGACGCGGCGGACCGTGCCGCCGTAGACAATAATTTTAGCCTTCTCGCTATAGGTCGACTGCAGCCGACGCACCTCGGCGGCAACGAGGCCGTCCAACCTGCCCCGGCGCGACGGGCGGTAGGGGTGGACGCGGTACCGCAGGTTAGCGCGCGTCGTAAGCTGTCAGAACAGCCGCACGTAGACGGGGTCAATGCAGGCGGCGCGGTAAAAGCGCACCTCGTCGCGCGGGAGCAGCGTAGCCGTCAGGAAGATCCGCTGGGCGCCTATGCATGCGACAGCCTTACCCAGCGCGAGAATAGCCTAGCAGAACAGCTTCGCTCGCCTCGACACGGCCGAAGCCGCTGTAGTAATAGTAGTAGTAGTAGTCGTCGTCGTCGTCGTCGTCGTCGTCGTAGCGTCGCCCCCCGCCTCCTCGCTGGCGTCCAGCAGCATGTAGCACTTATCGACCACGACGCGGTCGAGTCGGAAGGCGCTCTGCACCCGCTGTAGAAACGTCGCGAACTCCGACGTGGCCGCCGACTCGGGCGTCACGAAAACAACCGACGCCGACACGCTAGGGGGCGCCTTAGACCGGAACACCTCGGCCGGGATCTAGGCCTAGGCGCAGCGCGTCACCATGTCCTAGCGCAGCGCCAGCAGAGGCACGACCACGATAGTCATCCCGTCCGACCCGGCGTAAGCGGGCAGCATAAACAACAAGCTCTTGCCGCCGCCCGTGCCCACGACCTGCACGATAGGGTCCTCGCCCCTCTGGATCGCCTGGATCACCGCCTGCTGCCCCGCGCAGAACGCGGCGTCGACGTGGCCCATCATCTGGCGCAGCCGCAGCCCCATGTCCGTAGCGTGCAGCCGCCGCAGCCGCTTAACCCGCGCGCCCTCGGTGTAGCCCTCGAAAGGCAGCACGCGCTTGTTATTCCGGGGGCCCGCGAATACGCCGTGCAGCGCGCCCAACCCCAGCACCCGGTGCCACTGGAGGCTAACGTGTTTAAACTGCAACTGCTACGACTCCGACCCGAACAGAGCCTAGCCGATCTCCCGCCCGTACCCGATATGCGCTGTGAACATAGTATGGCCCGCCTGCAGGTCCACGGCCTAGTCCTGGAAGGCCTCGAAGGCTTCGAAAGACAGTCCGGCGATATGGCAACAGGCCGTAGCGATGGCGAGCTGCCGCCACGCACTCACGTTGATCTTGCAGCCGAGGAGACGTCCTGTGTGCTGCTCCAGGGCCCTCGCCAGCCTGCCGGACCCCCACGTGCCAAACAAGGGGGTCTGCTACATCGTACGGCCCCGGCCGCCACCACCACCACGACTGCCCTTGCTGTCCTCGACGCCATCATCGTCACTATAAGCGATATCGTCCTCCTCGTTCTCGTTCTCGTCGTTATTTTTATTTTTTATAATATTATTTTTATTGCTGTCGCTATTGTCGTCGTTATCGTCGTCGTTTTCTTTACCTCTCCTACCGCTTTTTATATACTTAAATAAAAAGAACATATTTTTTTTTTCCTCCCTCTTTTTCTTTTCTTTCTTTATTTTACCCCTTTTTTTACCCCTTTCCCTTTTTTTCTCGGCTTCGCCCGCCTTAGATAGGTCGCTAAAATAACGGCGTACTTTCTCCTCACGTCGACGTCGACGCGCCGCAGCCGCCCCCATTCTCCGCTCCTTTAGATCACTACTGTCGGCGTCCTTTTTATCTTTCGGCGCGCGGGCTGTATAGTTTATACACTATAAGTAGGGACTTTTTTGCGTGTTGTTATATAGTTG
Organism: Xylaria sp. FL0933; assembly: GCA_022578765.1. Taxonomy (NCBI): domain Eukaryota; kingdom Fungi; phylum Ascomycota; class Sordariomycetes; order Xylariales; family Xylariaceae; genus Xylaria; species Xylaria sp. FL0933. The sequence goes on from MU389823.1 coordinate 34,252, forward strand.
CGCTTGCACCGTTTTCTAGAAAAGCCGGACGAGCTAAAGATATTAGACGAGCAACTTGCCTACTTCGCCCAAGAGGTAGCAGTAAATAACCTTAACCGACTACTAGATGTTGTACCCTTTGTAATAGCGCGTAATAAAGCAGACGAGGCCGTGGTAGAGGAAAATATTGTATACGCCGCCGTCGATAATATTATAAACGCGCAGGCTTAACAGCTTGCGCGACCGTCCGGGCTGCCCGCCCGTAATATATATAAGCACTAGCAGCCTCTCGCGGAACTGGTCGAGCGCCGCCCTATATGCGGCTAGCGTGTTTTAACGAAACGAGGTCGCCGGTCGTATACTGGCAGGGCCACCCTTATACCCCTCGTACTACTCCTTTTTGAGCTAGTTCTTGCGGGCGATACAACAAGACAGCTACGTAGCCCTAGGACTGTCGTCGACCTATATATTGTTCTAGCTGTCTAAAAGAAAAAAGTGGCCGAGCCCTTAGTAGCCTTAATTGTTTTGCCACCGCAACTAGTTAATAAAAGAAAAGAGGATAGAAAAGGTAACGCGGCGGCCGTTCTTGCTATGCTGATGATGATTATTTTGCTTATTATTGCTGTTATTATTGTCGTTGTCGTTGTTAAAACTTTTTACTACGTTATCGATCGTATAATGCTTAAACAAATATAACAGCTTTTTGCCCAGCAAGGCTTTAGTTTCCCTGATAAAACAGGCCACGGCGTCGCCCAGCTGCGGTATAATATATTAAATAAAGCGATATATTACCTTCGACCCATCTTAATCGATAGCGCCGTGCTCGGGCAAATCGCGTACCACGGCTATAGCATATAACTATGCTGTGCGGATTTAGTCTATAAGCGTCGGCTCGGCCTTTTCGCCCGAGGCATACACTAGAAGCTTCTGCACTAAAGGACATATAATTACCAGCAGGCTAGAGCACCATATGCGGGCGTCGTCCTCGGTTATATTTTCGTCGCGACGTAACACCGCTATATCGTTCTTATATACCCAGAAGCTCTAGGCGAGCACGAAATACCGGCCCATCTTAATTATAGCCGAGAAAATAAGGGTATACGCTCTTGCGTCCATCTAGCCGCCCTCTTCGGTAATTGTTATAGCAGCTAACGCGCTTAGCAACGCGCTCTCGAACAGGTTAATATAGAGAACTTAGTCGAGCAGGGCAAGGCAGAAGTCTAAAACAGCCGTATCGAGCGCGGCCTCGGCCGCCTTTCTCTCTTCTTTTTTATAGTAACAAGAATAAAGCACTATGTCGGCCGCGCGCGCCTTTAAGGCACAGAGACAATTCTTCTGCCGCGGCGTAAAAGTATAGTCAGGTTCATGCCTATAAAAGAACCTCTCCTCGACCCGCAAAATATACAGCAACACGCGGCCCAGAATGCGCTAATACCGCTAAAGCGAAAACGCCAGCATAGTCGTCTTCTACGGCCTCGTCGGCTTCGGCCGCTTGAGATCATTAATGGCCAGCTCAAACAGAACAGGCGCCGAGAGGGCCAGAAAGTAGGCTGCCTTATACGCGACGCCGATTACGCGTGCGAGGCTGTCCCAGACAGCACGCTGCACGGCGCACTGCTCGTCCGTCTCACGCGCCTCGTCGACGCCCTAGTAGTGCGGGTGCAAAGGGGTCGTAGCAAGCGCGGCGGCCGCCGCACGCAGCCTGCCCCTCTTGGCGATGCTGCAGTAATATTAAAAATGCTGCGCCTATCCTATACGCTCGATAAAAGGGTTTGTCTCCAGCACCGCGTTCGGCGTCGCGACGGCGCTACGACAGGCCGACGTCGCGAGCGTCTCCTAGACAGCGAGAGCCCTGCGCAGCGCTACCAACGCTAGAGACCAAGAGCGAGAGCGAGACCGAAAGCAAGACCAGGAGCGAAACGAAGACCAGAACGTAGGCGTCGTCGGCAGCAGCGGCAGCGGTAGCGGTAGCGACGACGACGATAGCCCTCAGTTAACCTCGAACTACCAGCTGCCCGTAGACGTAAAGAAAAAGCGCTAGCATTGTACGCCTTCTCGCCACGGCCGGCTGTTAAGGCGTAGTACTACATTGCGCGCCGGTCGTCCTCCTTAAGCCGGATTAGGATTCTTCCATCCGTGTTGCTTCCGGCAGTGTCGACAAATCGTGCTCGTACTTAGGTCGATGGCGATAAAGGGGCACTAAAGACAGCCGTATCCGTCCTTCCGGAGGGGCGCCAACAGCGGGATAGCCGAGGTCGTAGGTAGCGGTAGCCGCAGGGTAGAAATATCGGCAAAACTACAAATCGCGACAAAGAAAGCTTCGACGCGCTGTTCTAAGGCCCGGACAACGTCGTTTGGCAACAGGTGGCCACTATGATAAGCGTTCCGTCTTAAATAAACTCGAACAGCTGTAGCAACAATGCTATACTAGCATAGCTTACATACAAATACGCCATACTTTTCTAAATAAACAAATAGGTAAAATTAGTTTAGCATAATAAAAAAAGAAAAGAAAAAAAGAAAAACGATGTCTCGAAAGTAAATCTCGATAATAAAAAATGAAATTAGATTAATAGAAAATATTTTTTATACTAACAAAAATATAAAGCCAAAAAAAAAAAAAAAAAAAAAAAAAAGGTAAACCTAGCTATTTTATAAAAACCATAAGGCTAAATATAATAACGTTCGGCCTGTTTTTTTTATTTGGTGATCTTTTGCTTTTTTGCTTTTTTGTTTTTTTGTTTTTTTGTTTTTTTTCTTTTTTTTGCTTAGTTTTCTACCGAAACGCCGTTATGGCTTAAGCTTATATTATCGCTCACTAGCTATACGAAGCAAAACGTTTACATAATAAGTCGACTAATTGGCTAAACCTAGTATACGACGATTTAAACATAGACTAATACAAGGTCGGTAAAGTTTATTTTATAGAACAAAAGCGGCTATAGCGTAAACAAATAGATAAAGTGTCTAAAGATTTTACGGCGAAACCGGGTAGTATACACGATAGTATTCTGGCTAAAAAAAAAAAAATAAAAAATAAGCTGGGAAGAATAATTATAAGCAAAAGCAAACAGAAATTAAAAATAACCGGCCCCCCACGAGCTATCCTGGTTTATTCAAGAGCGTATTAAGTATAGTACCTAATAAAAAACCGGATTTTTGGGTTTTTTTATTTCGGAGCCTATAGGCCTACCTTAGCACGTGGTTTTTAGCAAAAAATTTCGTTTTATAATAAAGCAAATTTTATTTTTATTATTATAAAAAAAAAGGAACTAAGCGCAACTCTCGGCTCGCGTGCTTTACCTATATAAAAATTTAATCAATATATTATATGATAACAAAAAAGCAATAAAAAAGAACGCGCGATAAAGACAACTAAAAAAAAATAAAAAAAATAAAACACGAACAAGAAAATATAAAAGAGAAAACATAAAAAAGAGAACATAAAAAAAAAAATATAAAAGAAAAAAAACAAAAAACAAAAAACGAACAAGCAATAGCTTAAAATATAAAGTATTAGTAAAAGCTGTCAAAATAATTAAGAAGTTCTTTAAGTTAGGTATAATAGTCTTAAACGATAAGTTAAACTACCTTCGAACAAAGTGTATACATATATTTATTCTGTATATCTTAAGCATGCCGTTATAGTTATATAGTATATATTTCTTATAGCTAGTATAAGATAAAAGCATATATAAAAATATTTGTTTAAAGATTATTTATAAAAGCTATATAACAAGCTGATCTTTAGTTATATTGCTTTTGTACAAGCGATAACAACTGTGACTATAGTAGAAGAAAATATAAAGAAACCAAAAAAAAAAAAAAAAAAAAAAAAAAAAAAATACAATTAAGTACTAATAGACATAGTAATAACAATAAAAAGCCGCAAACAATACACCATACTCAGCTCTATATAAATATATAGTCTAGAAAAAAAAGCGTGACTAGCATAACAAAAAATTAAATAAAAAAAAATCTATACATAATACAATAAACTTAGATCGAGTAATAAACATAAAAAAAAAAAGTTATATAAACATATAGACAAAATAAGACGAAACATAAAAAAAATAAACATCGAAAATAAAATATATAAAGTCTTCTAATAACTAAGGCTACTAGAAGAGCTTCCGATAAACATAAAGCATACCATTCAAATCGTTAATTTTTTCTCCATCGATTCATCCTATCTACAATAGCAAAAACTACTTTCTACTAGAGATAAAGCTATATATATAAGATTACCTTTACTCTAGAGACTATATCGTTGTCCTAGACAATAACGTATATAGCGCCACGACCCCTGTCTCTTTTTATCGATCCCTGTTTTCCCGTTCTCTTTATCGGTCTTTCTCTCCCTTATCGTAAGGTCGCCCACCCGAACCATATAGCGTGCCTATGCCCATGCTATAAATACATGCGTGGCCATAACATCTGGCTAGACGGTAGTAGGCTATACAAACTTTTAATAACTATACTGCTTTTTTCTCGACAATAGTAGCAAGCGCAGTTGCCTCTTGGATCAAAAACGCAATAATTAATTCATTAGTTCTAGCAAATCCGTGGTTCAAGCATTTCGCCGGTATAGAATACGCTATATAAGCTATATCCTTATTTTTAGTCGCTCGCATGCAACCTTAACACGTGCAAGTGAAGTGCATGCGACATAAGCGATAAGAGAGAATAAAGTGTAAACCCGAGGCCATAAAACCGGTTCTTTTTTATTGCTATTATTAGGCCATAACTAAATGGCATACCTTTTTTGGTCACCGGTAGTATATAGTATAAAATAGCTAAACAAAACTATGTTAACGTTTTTATTTTTATTTTTATTTTTTATTTTATAATAAGACTAGAAAACTGGGTGAAGGGCCAGTGCTTCGTCATCAGGTATATATTAGAGTTTCTACAAATTAATAACTAGATCGTGGAACTAGGTCAAGGAACTAAGTCAAAGACCGAAGCGTAGTCAGCCGAGGTGTGCTGCACTACTAGGTTAATAACTAGGTAGAGAAACCAGGTAGAAAAACTAGGTAAAAAGTCAAAGCGTAGTCATTCAAGGTATATTAAACTAAATAAGCGGATCGAGAAACTAGGTCGAGAAACTAGGTCGAGCGTCAACCTTTAGTCATCCAAGGTGTATTATACTAATATTATTCTCTACTGTACAAAAATAAATAACCCGATTATAAAATTAGGTCATAAAACTAGGTCATAGACCAAAGCCTCGTCAGCTAGAGTGTGCTACACTACTATAATTTTCTACAAAGTAAACAATTAAATCGTAAAACTAGGTCAAAAAACTAAGTACAGGATTATAGCGTACGCATGCAAAAAATGCAAACACTTTATAAAATACCAGGCAATCAACAAAAAAATAATAAACTAATGCTTCTTTATACTCCAGTACTATGCGATTATATAAAACAAGGCTAAATAAAGCGAAAGCGACAGTAAATCAAAAATAAAACTTAGGTGTCGCAAGTCGGTTAATGTTTATATTAATAAGCGTATACTATTCCCCCGCCCCACCTGAATGCCTTTATTTTTTTCTGTTTTAAAACATATAAAGTGCAGAATATAACCTATAGCTTATGCCACCGCATAATCTTTTCCACGGAAACTATTTACTACAAAAAAAAAGCATATACAAGTTTTAAAATCCTAACATAAAAATAAATATAATAAAAAAAAACAAAGGCAATAATAAAGCTGAAGTTTTCTAGAACAAGACGCTAAAGAAGGTAAAAGCTCTATTAGTCGTAGTTATATAAAACCCGTAGAAGTGCTAAGAAAAAAGAAACTTAGTTATATATACGTATATAAACGATTACGCATAGTCTTTTAAAAAATATATATATTTCGATTAGATCGCATCGTGTACAACTTATCCTATTATTGTTCTTGTTTTTGTTGTCTATAATAAGCTGGGCAGTCTACTAAAAAAAAAAAAAACAGGGGCAGCAGCGCCCGATAGGCATAGACCGCGACGACCGCGATAACCGCGATAGTAGGCCGTACCGACACATCTATTTCATGTCTTCCCACATGCGACCGACAAAACCGAACCAAGGGCACCATCGCGTTAACCCTTCGCGAAATCACCTATCCGGAACCACCGCCAAACAATAGAACTGGACCAAGGATTCCGTTTGCCTTGGCATGCCAGGTCCTCATACAATCTAAACCGGACCCAGCCCACCATCTGGTTAAGCTTGGGGATAGGTTTTTTAATATAATAAATACGCTTGTGACTAAAAAGTTTAAAACGTTAGGTTTAACTTTTAAAAAAAACAAAAAAAAAGTTTTTTTTTATAATAAATAAGCCTTTATATTAAAAAAAATAAAAAAAAACATTTATAAACTTATTTTTTTTAGCTAATTATATTTTATTTAAATTATTTATACTACTTTAATATATTTTTAGTTTTTTTTTTTTTTATTTATTTTAATAAAACCTAAGCAAATATAACAACTTTTAGCTAAATAAACATATAAAAAACTCGGCACTTTATTATAAAGGTAAAACAGCTATATATATACTTTTAACCCTTTTTTATATACCGGGAATATATAAAATTACCAAGGTTTTTTAGTATAATAAGTACGCCTGCGACCGAAAAATCTAGAACGCTAGGTTCAACTCTTAAAAAAAACAAAAAAGCGTTTTTTTTTTATAATAAATAAACCTTTATACTATAAAAAACAAAAAAAAACGTTTATAAAATAATAAAAGTAATTCTTATAAAAATAGTTTTATTTATAAAGAAAGCAGTAGTTAAAATAAAAAATACTTTATACTTCTTGAACTTTTTGTTTTTTTTATATTTACGTATAAAAAACAAAAACTCAGTAATTAATATAAAATAAAACGCTTTATTTATAAAAGTTATAATAAGATTTACTTGTTTGCTTTTTTAAATCTGCGGTAAAACTACTTATAACTTTTTTTTTATATTATTTTTATTAAGTAATTAAGTTTATTTTTCTTAGTTAACTATATTTTATATAAACCACTTATATTACTTTAATATATTTTTAGTTTTTTTTTTTTTTTATTTATTTCGACGAGACTTAAACGAATATAATAATTTCTAGCTAAATAAATATATAAAAAACTCGGCGCCTCGTTATAAAAGTAAAACAGCTATATAAATAATTCTTGACTTTTTTTATAATAAATAGTTATTATTAATAATATACTAGGTTTTTTAATATAATAAGTACGCTTATAACTAAAAAGTCTAAAACGCTAGGTTTAACTCTTAAAAAAAACAAAAAAAGGGTTTTTTTTTTATATAGTATAAGTTTCCACAATATAAAAACTAAAGAAAAATGTTTATATATACTTCTAGTTTTTTTTTTTTTTTTTTTTACTTATTTCGACAAAACTTAAGCTAATATAATAATTTTTAGCTAAATAAATATATAAAGAACTCAGCGCTTTATTATAAAAATAAAATAGCTATATAAATAATTCTTAATTTTTTTTATAGCAAATAGTTATAATTAATAATATAAGGTTTTTTAATATAATAAATATATTTATAACTTAAAAGTTAATAGCACTAGGTTTAAATCTTAAAAAAAACAATTTAAGCTTTTTTTTTTTTTTTTTTATAATAAGTAAAGGTTTAAATAAAAAAAATAAAAATTCTTAGCACACATTCTAGCAAAAACCAAAAAGCAGCCTAGTTATTATATAATCTTTAAAGCGCCGTACTTTAAAAATCTTTATCGCAAAAAACAAGCGATAAAACTAAAAACTAAAAAAACCTTTGCTAGCGCAGCAAGTTCTAAGTTTAAAAAATAAAATAAATATAAAATAACGCTATATTTAATTATAATATAAACAATAAATTTTATAAAAAAGATTTTTTTTTTTTTTAATTTTTTTTTTTTAATAACTTTTAAATTTAAATCGAATTCAAGTTAAAGTAAAGCTTAAAAAAAGCAGCGTTTGCTAATATATAAACTTAATAACTAAAGTCATTATTATTAACACCTGCTATTATATACGCTAATAACTAAAATAAATAAAGAAAAAATAAATTAAAAACGTTAACTTAGATTTTTTAGTTTTCGCGTGTAATAAGTTTAAATATATTTATTTTATATAGCTAGACTTTAAGATAAACTTTTATATAAATATTATAAGCTCCGGCATAATAATTATAAGCGACTTTAATTAAAAAGCCTGCTTTTTAAGCGCCACAAAACGCACTTTTTGCGCCGTAAAATATATTATAACGCGGTATAACTATATATAAAAACTTAATATAAATAATAAATTCTATATAATATGTTTTTTTTAGGTTTAATTTTGCTTTTTTTATAACTTAAATTTACTTTAAATTTGCTTTAAATTAAACTTAAAAAAAAACAGCGTTTATTTTAAATAAAGCGTAAGTTTAAATAATAAGTGCTAACTATACTTTTTTATAAAAAAAAAACCACTTAATCTCTTAAACATTTTAATTATAAATTTTTTTAAAAAATATTGCTTAGTAAACAAAGATAATAATTTAGCGCACGCTAGTAAAAAAGTGATAATATTTAACAAGAAAATGAGTTTTTTTAAAAAATATTACTCGGTAAACAAAAATAATAATTTAGCGCACGCTAGCAAAAAAATAATAATATTTAATAAAAAAATTTTTATTTACTAAAAACGATAAAAAGTAAATAAAAGCTAAGCACTAATTAAAAGTAAAAAAAAAGCTATAAAAACAAGATATTAGTTATTATATTATTAAAAACTTTAACAAAAATAAACGTTATATTGCTTAGTAGTTTATATTTTTAAAAATTATCGAGCTTTTTAAAAAAATAGCGGCCTAGTGAACAAGTTAAATAAACGCGGGGTAACTATATATATAAACCTAGTATAAACAATGAATTTTATATAAAAAAGTTTTTTTAAGTTTAATTACGCCTTGTTTACGCCTTGAATTTACGTTAAATTTACGCCGGAAAAAAGCACAATTTAAGCCAATAAATTATAATAGTGCTAAGATTAATTTATATAAAAAAAATCCACGTAAAAAAAATCCACGTAAAAAATAAACGAGAACACGTTATATTAAAATTATAAATAAATAAGCTAAAGTAGTTATTAACAATATATTTAAAAAGCTATTTTTTAATAGCGAATTTAATTTTAACGTTATTTTAAATCTTAATCATAAAAAAAAAAAAACTTAAGGCAGCAGTTTAATCTTAAAAAAGCGCGGCAGTAAAGTTTATTAAATTAAATTAAATAAACACGGTATAACCATGTATATAACCTTAGTATAAATAATATATTCTGCAAAAAAAAATTTTTTTATTTTTAATTTTGCTTTTTTTATACTTTAAATTTAAATTAAATCCAAGCTAAAAAAAAGCAGCGTTTATTATAAATAATAAGCAAATTTAAGGCGCAAAAAAAACTAAGACCTTAAAATAATTAAATTACTACTTTTTTTTTCACGAAAATATTTTTTAGCACTATATTAACCACATTTATTACCACTTTTTTTAACCTCGAGTTTTTATATTTATTTTAAAATTAAGTTTTCGCTATAGCTATTATTTAAGCTTTACTTAGCGTTAAAATAGCTATTTATATAAATAGCTTTAAAGCACTTAAGTAAAATAGCTTGTTTAAAGCCGATAAAACGTTTTTTTTCTTCAATATAATAATAAAGTATATTAAATATAAAAACAATAATTTATTTAATATTTATATTAAAAAAGCGTAAAAATATAACATTAATTATTAAATTAAATAAACGCGGTATAATTATATACGTAAACCTAGTATATACTGCGCGTTTTATAAAAAAAAATTCACTTGTTCTCGATTTTACGTTTTTTATGCCTTAAATTCGGGTTAAATTTACCTTTAAAAAAAATAGTATTAATTTTAAATAGTACGTAAATTTAAATAACCTTTATATACTTAACTTCTGCTGCTGCCTGCGCGTTTTTAAAACAATTATTTTTAACTTAGTTTATATTATATAAAGTGTAAACTTGGTTTAATATAATAAGTTAAACTAATTATAAAGGCCATTATATTAATTATAGTATTTTTAAAACATTATAATATTATAAAAACTATTATAGCGTAAACTACGCAAAAATAAACACAAGTTTTTATTACGATCGCTAAAAAAACCTCTAGATTAAAAAACTTAAACTAAATTTTAAGTTTTTAATAAAGTATATAATGCTTTAATGCTTTAACTAGTAAAAGCTGCTTATTATAAATTCTTGTTATCGTGGCAATTAAAGCCCGTATAATAAAATATATTGCTATTATTAATAGTAAAGCCTTTATATATTTAAGCAATAATAATTAACTAAGCTCCCGGTGCTTAAAAAAAATAGCGTTAGTTTTATATAAAAAACTATTACTTTAAAACCACTAAATTAACACCTTCTTGTTTAATAATATACTTTTTAGCACTACTTTAATATAAATAGTGCGTTTTATAAAAAAAATTTTTTTTGTTTTTAATTTCGCGTTTATTTTACCTTAAATTCAGGTTAAATTAAACCTTAAAAAAAATAATATTAGACTTTAATTATACGCAAGTTTAAATAACCTTTATATATTTAACTTTTGCTGCTGCTTAAAAATAATTGTTTTTTTTTATTAACGTTTTAAAATACATACACTTAATATAAAGTTGCAAGTAAAATAAACGCGGTATAAATAAATAAATAAACTTAGTATAAACAATAAAGTCTAGAAAATAAGTTTTTCTTGCTTTTAATTTACTTTTTGTACGCTTTAAATTCGCTTTAAATTAAAGCTAAAAAAAAGCATAATTCGAGCCGATAAATTATAATAGTGCCGAGATTAGCTTATATAAAAAAAATCCACGCAAAGAAAATCCACGCAATAAATAAACAAAAATACGTCGCATTAAAATTATAAATAAATAAGCTAAAGAAGTTGTCGACAATATATTTAAAAAATTATTTCTTGATAGTAAATTTAATTTTAACGCTATTTTAAATTTTGATTATAAAAAAAAAAAAACTTAAAGCAATAATTTAATCTTAAAAAAGCGCGGCAGTAAAATTTATTAAATTAAGTTAAATAAACGTAGTATAACTTTTTACGTAAACCTAGTATAAACAATAAATTCTGCTTTAAAAAATACTTTTACTTTTAATTTTACTTTTTTTATGCTTTAAATTCGCCTCGAATAAAAGCCGACGAAAAGCATAATTTAAGCCGATAAATCGTAATAGTGCTAAAATTAACCCACATAAAAAAAATCTACGTAAAAAAAATCTACGCAAAAAATAAATAAAAACACATTACTTTAAAATTATAAATAAATAAGCTAAAATAATTATCGACAATATATTTAAAAAGTTATTTTTTAATAATAAATTTAATTTTAACGCTATTTTAAATCTTGATAGTAAATTTGATTTTAATATTATTTTAAATCTTGATTATAAAAAAAAAAAAACTTAAAACAATAATTTAGTTCTAGAAAAGCGCGGCGGTAAAGTTTATTAAATCAAGTCGAATAAACGCAGTATAACTATATATATAACCTTAGTATAAACAGTACGTTCTACAAAAAAAAATTCTCTTGTTTTTAATTTTACCTTTTTTATACTTTAAATTTAAGTCGAATTTAAGTTAAAAAAAAATAGTATTAAACGTAAATATAAGTTTACTTTATTTTATTATTTATAAAAAAACATTAAATATTTAAAGAGTAATAATATTATTTTTATTATTAAAGCTTAGTTTAATTAAGCGGTAATATTTTATATATTAAAGCGGCTGCTTTAAAAAATAAAGCTTTATAAATTTTAATACTTGCCGGTATAATTTTAAATAGTTTAGCTTAAAAAAATATAAAAAAATTGTCTGTATTTTATAAAAATCTGCTATAAATAAACCGTAGCAAGCTAATAAAGTTCTTAAAACTATTTTTATAAATATTTAACGCAAGGTTAATAACTAGTTTATTAACTTAAAGGTTTTTTTTATTAAAAATATTTTAAACGCAGGCGCGACTTTTTTTTTTACACGTAATAAAGCTATAAATTATTTTTTTTTTTTTTAATTCTGCTTTTATTTTATTTTAAATTCGGGTTAAATTTAAGCTTAAAAAAAAAAACGTTCGTTTTAAAAAAAACGCGAGTTTTAATAACTTTTATATATTTAATTTCTGCTGCTGCTAAAAAATAAACGTTTTTTTTATTAACGTTTTATAATATATATATTAAGGTTAACGTTATAAATAAAATAAACGCCGGATAACCACTCACTTAACCTTAATATAAATAATATAATTATTATATTTTAGAAAATTACTGCGTAAAATCTAGTAATATATAAATCGCAGGCTTAAAAAAACTACTATAAAGCTAAAGCGTATTAAACGCTTAATCTTCACTAAAAACAATAAGTTTATTAATATTTTTTAATTTAAATATTAATTATAAGAGTTTTTAAGGTTTAAAAGTATTATAAACTTAAATAATTATTATTAAACAAAATTTAAGCTAATAAATTATAGTAGTATATAAATAAAATAAACACTAAATAATTATTTATTTTACTTTAATATAAACAATAAAATTATTATACCTTAAAAAACCGTTATATTAAATCTAGTAATAATATATAAATCGCAGGCTTAAAAAAACTACTAAAAAAATTACTACGCAAGATTTAACAACAGTTTATAAATTATAAACTTAAAGAAACTACTAAAAAAACTTATATTTAATAGCCAAGTTTAATTAAAGCGTATATTAACTAAAAAAACATATAAAAATGCCGGAATAAAAAAAATAAAAGTTTTGCTAGAATAGCTATCTAAAAATAAAATAGCTAGGTGAACAAGTAAAATAAACGCGATATAACCGTTTACTTTAACCGTGTATAAACAAGAAATTCTATATAAAAAATTTTTTTTATTTTTAATTTTGCTTTTTTTACGCCTTAAATTTAGATTAAATTTAAGCTAAAAAAAAACAAAGTTTATATTAAATAAAGCGTAAATTTAAATGACCTTTATGATTTTTATTTTTGCGGCAGCTTGCACGTTATTAATTTTATTAAGCTGTAGCTACTATTGGAATTTTTTTTTAAAAAGCTCTTGCGCTGTTTAATTATTTATAGCGGGATAAAAAAAGTGGAAGTTTTACCGGGATAACTATTTAAAGATATAGTGGCCGGGTAAACAGATAGAATAAACGCAATATAACTATTTATTTTAACCGTATATAAACAAAAAATTTTATATAAAAGATTTTTTTTATTTTTAATTTTGCTTTTTTTACGCTTTAAATTTAAGTTAAATTAAAACTTAAAAAAAACAACGTAAGTTTTAAATAATACGTAAATTTAAAAAATAAATAAATTAATACTTTAAAACCACTAATTTACTACTTTTTTTTTTAATAATATATTTTTTAGCACTACTTTAGCGCAACTATAATGTTTTCAAGGTTTTAGTTTTTATATATATTTTAAAGTTTAGCTCTCGCTATAATTATTATTTAAGATATACCCGGCGTTAAAATAACCATTTATATAAATAACGGCAAAACACTTAAGTAAAACAGCTTATTTAAAACTAATAAAAGCCGTAAAAATAAAATAATAATAACTATATTATAAAAAACCTTAATGAATATAAACGCTATAATACTTAATAGTTTATATTTTTAAAAGTTTTTAAACCCCCGGGAAATATAACAGCTTAATAAATAAATTAAGTAAATATAATATAATTATATAAAAAACCTTAATAAAAACAATAAATTTTATAAAAAAAATTTCCTTGTTTTCGATTACACTTTTTTTATACCTTAAATAAAAGTTAAATTTAAGCCGAAAAAAAGTAGCATAAAATATATATAATATATAAGTTTAAATAACCTTTATATATTTAACGTTTACTATTACTTATAAGTTTTTAAAACAGTTATTTATTTTATTAATAATATATAACGTATATATTAAGTTTAATAATAAAAGCTTTGCCGAGATTAATATTAAAAAATATAGCAGCTTAATAAACAAGTTAAAAATACGCGGTATAACCTTAATAAAAAACTAAAATATAAAAAATTCTGCAGAAAAAGTTTTTTTTATTCTCGGTTATAAACTTTTTATGCTTTAAATTTAAGTTAAATTAAAGCTTATAAAAAACAGCGTTTATATTAAATAAAGCATAAGTATATACTTAGCAAGCTTTATTTTTATATATAAATTATTTTTTTTTTTTTTAACCCTTTTAATTACTAGTGGGAAAAGCTAAAGGTTTATTAATTAATATATTTTTATAGCTACTAAACTTTTTTAATTTATTTATTACGCGACTATAAAGCTATTTTATTTATATTAAAATAAATATATTTAACATTAATATAAATATAATACTGCTATTAAAAAATATATAAAAAACATTGACGCTTATTTATATAACGCGGTATATAAAAAAAAAAAAAACCTTAATATTATTTAATTTAGCGACTTTATTTTATGTGATATAGCTTAAATATTAAACGTTAGCTATAATAAATTATTATTAGTTTACGTTTTATAAAATAAGTAGCACAAGTAATAAAAGTTTTTTTTTTTTATAATGCGCTTATATATTAATATATTTATTTTTAAGCTATTAAATAATGTTACTTATAAAAAGATATAAAAAACTATCGCAATTAGATTTTTAGCTTTTATTGTAGAGCTTGCTATAATTTTCGACGCTAAATAAAACTTTTATATATAAAGCGAAATATTTAAATAATATTTATAAACTAGTATATACTTAAAAAAAATTATTTTTGCGTAAACTTTATTATAAGCAGTAGTTGTCGCAAACTTTTAAATTATATAACGCGATCGGCCGTTAATATTATTTTTATAACCTACTGCTTTTATTTTTTTAAATTGTGCTTAATGGTTTTAATAAACGATATTTTTTTTTTTTTTTTTTTAAATTTTTGCAGGAACTAGAACGCGGGGTGTTTAGCAGGCGCAGCAATCGATTATTTTTATTGTTTTTTTTTATTACGCAGTAGTTTTTTTTATATTTTTTACTATTTATTTTTTAAATTATCTCGCAGGTTTAATTATTTTTTTCGCGCTAAATATAAACTTATTTATTAAAAAAACGCACTATAAAATTAAAAAACAAAAATTACGCTATTATAATAAAGTTATTTTAATAAGTTTCGCTAAGAATATTATTTTTATTTTTTTTTTTATGTGCGCATTAATATTTAAAAGCATTTAAATAAACGGTAATATATTAAGCTGCGCTAGCTTAAGCTATATATAATTTATCGACACGGTATAATTAACGCTTAATAAGCTTTAAATATAATTCTTCGATTGTTTTACTATAGTCGGCAATTTTATAAACGTTTAAAAAAAAAGCTTTAAAATCTTAGATCGTAAAGTTTATTTAATTAAACTATATATATAATATTATAAAAAAAGCGTTAAGTTTAAGCGCGAACTTTTATTAAAGCTAACGTTAATTAAGATTAGCGGAAAAATTAAAATAAAAACGCTTTAAATTTATAACGCAAGAAAAAAAAAACAAGAATTAAATAAAAATAACCTTGCGATAATAACAAGCGCAATATTAAAAAAAAAAATATATTATTTTTATATATAGTATTATTTTAAAGTAAAGCTAATTAACAAGAATTATTTTTAATTATATTAATAATATAAATAAGCACTATTTAAAAAATCTTAATAAAATAAAAAAAATAAATAAACGCGCGCTTAACTAAAAATATAAAAATAATAACAAGAAAAAATAACCTATTATTTATTATTTATTATTAATAATTTTAAACTAAAGTAAGTAAATAATATAAAATTAAATTATATTTATTATATTATAATAAGCTTGCGATATAAAAAAACAAGCAATTTATTTAAAGAGGGGTTTTTTAAATATATTATTATTATAAAAACTATATATATAAATTTTTTATTTTTTCGGCTTATTTATTAATTAATTTATTTATATGTTTTTAAACTATAAAACTATAATTAAATTCTCACCCGACTTTTATTTACTAAGCTATAATATTATAGTTTTATTTTTTTAATAATAAATAAAAAAGTGCTTTTTATAAGTAAATGTTTTTTATTTTATATTTAAATATAAAGTATAAAATATAAATATTTTGTTTTTTATACTGCTATAATAATACGCCGAGGAGGTTTTTTATAAACACTTTTTTATAGCTTTTAAATAGCTTATAATAAATAAATAGCGCGCTTTATAAAGTTATAAAATAATAGTTTTTAATTACTTAGTATATAAAATATAACTAGTTCAATAATAAATAATAATTTAATATAAAAATAGTTTTAATATTTTAAAGAGCGTATAAAAATAGTAGATATTATATAAAACTTAATAATATATTTTAATAGTAAATATAATTATTATTATTTTAACTAGCGAGATTATAAAACGTTGTTTTTAAAGCGGTTTTTATTTGTTTAAAGCACTGTGGTAATAATGCGTGAGCGACTTATTGTATTTAATATATTTATTATGCACGCAAAGCTTGTTTATTTATTTTTTACCGCGTGATTTTTATTTTTTGTTAATAAAAAAGTAGTATTAAATATAATTTATATTTTTTTTATTTTTTTTTTTTGCTTGCGTTTTATTGGATTTATTGTGATTGCTTATATATTAATATATATATTTTATATAAATTTTTTTTTATTTATTGATTTTTTTTTTTTTTTTTTTAAAATGCGAATTATTATATTGATTTAAAAAATAAGCTAATAAATATAGCGTAGACTTGCTTTATAAAAACCTCGATAATTTACCCTGGCTTTTAATAATAAAAAAAAGTTATAATTTATATTTTAATTTTAGCGATATAAATAAATTTATACTAAGTAAGCTTTAAAAAGGTTTACGACGGGCTAATGTATTTTTTATATTTTTTACCGGCTAAAACACGTTAAATTTAATCTTTGGGTTAAAATATAAGCGAATTATTTTAAAAGCTGCTTTAAATTTTATAATGTTAACTTTAACGCTAATAAGTCTTTTTAAAAATTAACCTAAAAAGCAAAAAAAGCAAACTTTTTATTTAAACTTAAACACTTAACTAAAGACTATTAATTATATAAAAAAGCTAGATTTTAATTAAATTAATAATATAGTAAAGTATAATATTAAACTTATATTTATCGAGCTTTAAAAAACCGGTCGTAAAAAAAAAGCGAGGTATAATTTATATTTTAATGCGACTAATAATACTATAGCTTTTTAAAACAATTTGCTAAAAACGATTATATTGCAGCAGCGTAATAATAAATATATTACTTTTTTTTCGCAGCTACCGCAAAAGCTCTAGGTAAAGTACTGTTTTTTTAAAACGTTGAGCTTAAAATACTAGTTTTTTTTTATTAGCGCCCGGTTTTATATTTTAGACTTTTTTATTTTTTTTTGCTATAAATTTATAATAAATATAAATTATAATATTAAAAAATAAAATATAAGCTAAGCTAGCGCGCTATTTTTAATAAAAAAGCTTTTTGCGTTATTGTAAAATAATAATTTAAAGGCGAGAATAAAAAAAATAAACAATATAAAAAGCTTACTAATTATTTTTTAAGTAGCTACCTGTTTTAAAAAAAGTTAACTTGTTATAGCTATAAAAAAAGCCGCGTTTTTATCGGTACTATTTTTTTTTTTTTTTTTTGCTTTTTATTTATTTAAACAGTTAAATAATAACAAGGTTGCCGAAATAACTAGCGCTTAAAGTGCAATATATACTATAACGCGTAGTAAAAACGTAATAATAAATCAAAATTTAATAATATTTCGCGCTTATTACTTTTATTTTTTTAATAAAATAATAGTTATAAAAGTTATTTAAATTATTTATATTAATAAAAATATTAATAACTTTTTAATAATTATTAATATAGTAAAAAACTAGCTTAAAAAAATTTAAAATTATATTAAAGTAAAATAATATATAAAAGCTTTTTAATTTTTTTTATTATATAAATAAAAACAAGAAATAATTAATTTTTATAGTCGTATATTATTAAATTTATAAGCGTTAACGCCTGGTTTTTATGTATTTATATAAAGTATATCGATATATAATTTTTAGCGAAGTAAATTATATTATAATTAAACTTTTTTTATTATAATCTTGCAAGAGCAAATATAAAACAAGTTTTTGCTAATATATTTACTGTTTTAAACTATATTTACAAAAAAAATTTAGTTTATATAAATGTTAAAGCGGCTAATGTTTTATTTAGCCTTTATCGCAGGGTTATTTTAATTAATTTCGGCTTATTTACTTATAATAATACTGCGTATTAAGCAGGTAGATCTTTTTAATATATTCTTTTAAAGTTTTTAACGTTAAAGCATAAAAAAAAAGCTAATAATATATAAACGTTTAGCGTGCTTATATTATTTACTTTAGAATAAATTTTATTATTAAAAAAAAAATATTATTTTTTAAATTAGCAAATTTTTTATATATATATATAAAACGTAAATTATATAATAGCTTAACAAAAAATAAAGCTATAGCTAAATAAAGTTTAAAAAGCTAAGCAAAAGTTGCACGTAAAGGTTTTAAAAATCGACAGCTTTATATAAAAAATATTAAAAACTAAAGCGAAAAAAAAAGTATTAATTTTTAAGCTTGTTTAAAAAATAAAAGCTTACAGCATTAAAAAAATAGTTTAGCTGTTAATACTAAATATATAAAGTATATAAGCTAGAGATTATAAGTATATATAAGCTTTAAGATTTTTTTTAAAAGTTTAATAAGAAAAAAACATAAACTAAGCTATAAAAAAAAAAAATCTAAATATACGTGATATTTAAAAATATAAATTATAAAATTATATATTGTTTATATTTATTATAAAGGTTTAGCTATGCGGCAACTTATATTTTATTTTTACGGTTTTTTTTTAATTTTTTTTTTTAAGCAGCGTTTAATATTTACTTATATTTTATCGATAATAGTTATAAAACTAAAAAAATAGCCTTCGAAAACCTAGGTATTAATAACTTTAGTATAAATGTTAAAAGTATTATTATTTTTGCGTTTAATTAATTTTATATAAAAAAATTTTTTTATTTTTAATTTCGGCTTATTTATTTATTTTATACCTTAGATATAAGTTAAATTTAAGCCGAAAAAAAATAAAGTTTATACTAAATAAAGCGTAAATTTAAATAATATTTATAACTTTTATTTTTGCAGCAGTTTATATGTTATTAGTTTTATTAAGCTATAATTATTATTAAAATTTTTTTTTAAAAAGCTTTTACGCTGCTTAATTATTTATAACAAAATAAAAAAAATAAAAGTTTTACTAAAATAACTATTTAAAAATATATTAACTTAATATATTAAGCGTTTAATTTTTATTAAAAATAATAAGCTTATTAATATTTTTTAATTTAAGTATTAATTATAAAAGTTTTTAAAGTTTAAGAGTAGCTTAATAATAAAAAGGTTTTTTTAAAAAGTAATAAGCTAGTGCGCGAGTAAAATAAACGCTAAATAATTATTTAGTTTAACTTAATATAAACAGTAAAATTATTATATTCTAGAGAATTATTATATTAAATTTAGCAATAATATATAAATTATAAACTTAAAAAAACTATTATAAAGCTAAAATATATTAAGCGTTTAATTTTTATTAAAAATAATAAGTTTATCGGTATTTTTTAATTTAAATATCGGTTATAAAAGTTTTTAAGGTTTAAAAATATTATAAACTTAAATAATTATTATTAAGCAAAATTTAAGCCGATAAGTTATAATAGTGTTAAGATTAGCTTACGTAAAAAAAATCCACGCAATAAATAAACAAGAACACGTTGCTTTAAAATTATAAATAAATAAACTAAAACAATTGTCGACAATATATTTAAAAAGCTATTTTTTAATAGCGAACTTAATTTTAACGTTATTTTAAATTTTAATTATAAAAAAAAAAAAACTTAAAGCAGCAGTTTAGTTTTAAAAAAACGCGGCAATAAAATTTATTAAATTAAGTTAAATAAACTTAATATAACTATATACGTAACCGTAATATAAATAATATATTTCGCAGAAAAAAGTTTTTTTATTTTTATTTTAGCTTTTTTTATACTTTAAATTTAAGTCGAATTTACGCTAAAAAAAAGTCGCGTTAGTTTTAAATAATATATAAATTTAAATAACTTTTATATTTTTAACTTTTGCTGCTATCTGCGCGTTTTTAACTTAGTTTATATTATAAACTAGTTATAAAGGCCACTATATTAATTATAGTGTTTTTAAAACGCTACGATATTATAAAGATTATTATAACGTAAATTATATAAAAACAAATATAAACTTTTATTACGATTACTAAAAAAGCCTTTAAGGCAAAAAACTTAAACTAGATTTTAAGTTTTTAGCGAAATATATAATACTTTAATGCTTTAACTAACTAATAGTGCTTTTTTAAACGTTTTAAGCGCTTAATAATAAAAAAGTTTTTTAAAAATATAGTAGGCTAATGCGCGAGTGAAATAAATACTAAATAATTATTTAGTTTAACTTAATATAAACAGTAAAATTATTATACCCTAGAGAATTACTGCGTTAAATCTAGCAATAATATATAAATTACAAGCTTAAAAAAACTGCTAGAAGAATTATTGCGCAAGATCTAGCAACAGCCTACAGATTATAAGCTTAAAAAAACTACTAAAAAAACTTATATTTAATAGTTTAATTTAATAAAAGCGCGTATTAACTAAAAAAATATATATAAATGCTAAAATAAAAAAAGTGCTAATTTAATAAAAATATATATTAATTAAAAAAATATTTAAAAATAATAAAATAAAAAAAATAAAAGTTTTGCTAAAATAATTATTTAAAAATATAATAGCTAAATAAACAAGTAAAATAAACGCGATATAATTATATACGTAAACCTAGTATAAATAATATATTTCGCAGAAAAAAATTCTTTTATTTTTAATTTTATTTTAGTTATACTTTAAATTTAGCTTAAATTAAAGCTAAAAAAAAGCAATATAAGACTTTAATAGTGCGCGAGTTTTAATAACCTTTATATGCTTGATTTTTGCTGCCGCTTGCATGTTTTTAAAACAGCTATTTTTTTTCCCGATATTATATAAAGTGCGCACTTATTTTAATATAATAAATTAAACTAGTTATAAAGGTTACTATATTAGTTACGGTATTTTTAAAATGCTATAATATAATAAAAACTATTATAGCGTAAATTATATAAAAATAAATATAAGCTTTTATTATAATCGTTAAAAAAACTTCCGGGTTAAAAAACTCGGACTAGATTCTAGGTCTTTAATAAAATATATAATACTTTAGCGCCTTATAATAAAAGCCTCTAGATTAAAAAACTCGGACTAGATTTTAAGTTTTTAATAAAGCACGCAGTGCTTTAATGCTTTAATTAACCGGCAAAAACTTTTAAATTAAAAAACTTAAACTAGATTTTAAGTTTTTAGCAAAGTATATAATGCTTTAATACTTTAACTAGTAAAAGCCGCTTATTATAAGCTTTTATTATTATAGTTATTAAAGCTTAAATATTAAAATATATTGTTATTATTAATAATAAAGCTTTTATATATTTAAATATTAAAATAATTATTTATATAAATAATTATAAAATATTTAAATAAAATAGCTTGCTTAAAGCCGATAAAATAATTAGTTTTTTTAATATAATAATATAATTGTTTGCTAAACTTTAGTATAAACAAATGATTTCGCGTAAAAATTTCTTTTGTTTTCGGTTTTACTTTAATTATACCTTAAATTTAAGTTAAATCGGAGCTAAAAAAAAACAGCGTTTATTTTTAATCGTGCGCGAGTTTAAATAACTTTTATATGTTTAACTTTTAAGTTTTGCTATTGCTTATAAATCTTTAAAACAGTTATTTTTTTTATTTATATTGTTTTATGCGCACACTTTATTAATAAATTGCGGAAATATTTTATATAAGTTTTAAGTACGCGTAATTTATATGTCCTAGAAAATTATTGCGTTAAATTTAAAAATAACATTTAAATAGCAAACTTAAAAAAACTGCTAAAAAAACTACTTTTAAAATATTTTGACTTTAGTTTTATAAAAGCTTAAATAATTATATGTTTAAAAGTAAAACTTATATTTAATAGCTTAATTTAATAAAAGTATATACTAGCTAAAAAATAATTTAAGAATGCTAAAATAAAAAAAGCGAAAAATAGCTATACTTGTTTACGTAAACAATATAACTTATATACTTTAAAGAATTATTATTAGATTTAAAAACAGCTTATAAATCGCAGACTAAAAAAAACTGCTAGAAAAACTATTATTAAGGCCGTGAAGTTATTTTTAAAAAGCTTTAATAAGTCTAGGATTAAAGGGCTACGTTATAAATATACTAGTGGTCGTTAATAATAAACTACGTTATCTTGTTTTTTTTCGTCGACTTTATTAATAATTTAATATATATATTTTTTAATTTATTAATATTAACGCACGTTTAATAAAAAAACTAAAGCATACACTCGTAATATATATATAATTTATATTAAAAAAACGTGAGCTAATTTCGGCTAAAGATCTAGCAGTAAAACCTTTAATAAAAAAACAAAAAAAACTTAAATATAAAAAAAAAAAAGCTTAAAGCTAGCCTAGAGCTATTTATATATATACTTATATATATTACTTAAGTGATAAATAATTTAATTAACAAATATAAAACTAATTAAATATAAAAATAAATTAAAAAATAAGTCGAGAAATAAATCGAAAAATAAATATAGCAGGCGAAACAATATTAACTAAAATAAAATTAGCCTAAGGTTTAGTAAACAAGCAGCAATAACTATATTTATAATTTTTGTTAGCTAAATAAAGCTTTTTTTTTTTTTTTTTTAATAATTATTTTTTTAATAAGTAATAACTACGTATTAAATTATTTTTAAATTACCCTTAAATTACCCTTGAATTTAAGTCGCTAACTTATTATATAATATTTTTTTTTGTTTTCGTTTTTGTTTTCTTTTTTTTTGCTTGCTTTATATTATGTTTAAATTTAGCATGCTAATACCGAAGAAAAAGTCTAGCAGTACGCGCGGCGGCTGCGTTATTAAATTCACCCCGGACAAAAAAAACAAAAAACCTGCTGCAAAACAGCTTTTTAAACCTGCTTATACGTTCTCTTAAACAGCCAGTAAAAAAGCAAGGCTAAATAAACTTAAATTTAAAGCTAACTTAAATAAATTAAAACAAGACTACTTTTATTAAATATAAAATATTATATATATACTATGTGCGCTAATTAACTAAAATAAATATTTTAAGTCGTAGAAAGTTTATTTTTAATATATATAAAACAAAGACTATTATTATTTTTACAATATAAGTTTAAATTTAAAAAAATATACTTATTGCTAAAAAATATAAAAAAGCTAAAATTTTAAAGAATATATTATAATATACGCCTTAACCTTTATTATGCTTTAAATTAAATATTAATATATCTAGATCGATATTATTAACAATAAAATTAAAAAAGCTTAAAAATTATTTATTAAAGCTAAAGTTATAATTTACTTAAACTAAATAAATATTATTTTTTATAAAGACTAATTAGCAGCTAAAAATAAATAAAACTTAATTATAATATAAATTTAAAGCTAATTTATTAATAGCTATATTATAAAATATTATTAAACCGGTAAAAAACTAAAAAATAAGCAGGCAGCTTATTATTAATAATAATATAAAAATAAATAAAAAAAACCTAAAAATAAAAAAAAATAATAATAATAAAATATAAATAAAAGAAAAATTTAAAAAAAATTTATAAAAGTTAAATATATAAAAAAAAAATATAGCAAAAAAAAATAAAATAATTATACTTAATATTATACTTTATTTTAATATAAGTTAAATTTATATATATAACTTATTTATTTAAAATAACTTAAATTTATTAAAAACGCGGCAAGCTTTTTTTTTTTGCTTTTTTTTTAATTTACGTTTTTAAACAAAAAAACTTTTTCGCGTTAAATTTTACGCTTTTAAAAATTACTTCTAAAATATTTATAGCTTTAATAAGCGTGCTGTTTTACTTTTATATATAAAGGCTATAATAAAAAAATACGCCGCACCTGCTAACGTATACACTTTATAAATTTTTTTTTATATACTAAAAAAAATACTTAAGTAAATATTATTTTTTTTTTTTTACGCGTATAAATAGCAGCAGTTTTTTTTTTATATATACTAAAGCAAGCTATTATAGTTTTTTTTTTTATAAAATAATAGCTGCGGTTTTTTTTTTTACGTGCTAAAAAAAACAATAGCGGCTGCTTCGCTTTCCGCCGCTTATTTTAGTATATATAGCTGCCCCGCTTTTGCACGCAAAACTTAGCAGCAGCAATATTTTATTATACGCGGTATAATAACCTGCAGCTTTTTTTTTTATTATTAATATTATCGGTTTTTATATATAAAAAAAAATAAACCTAGGCTTAATTTTTAACTTTAATACTTTTTTAATAACTTATAAACCTGCTAAACAAGCAAAATATACGCGGCATGCTTAATTATTTATTATTAGTATATATATAAATTTTTAAAGATTAATCGTAGGTTTTACTTTTATAAAATCTTATAAAAAATATTCTCGGTAAATAATCGCAAAAAGTTTAATTATACTATTAGCAACTAAATCTAGATTTTTTTTTAAGCTAAAAAGCTTTTAAAAAAAAAAATTTATTATAAACTAAAGTTATTTACGCTTAAATATTAATAATTTTATTTACTAGCTATTTTTTTAAATCGTAGATTTTATTAAATATATTTCGATTACTATAAGTATTATTATAGCTAACGCCGATATATTATTTTTAACAAGTTTAAATTTTATTTTAATACTTAAATAAAGCGTATATATAAATTATTTGCGGCTTTTATTAAATAGCATGCTATTAACTACACTATAAACTTTTAAAAAGCTATTATTATAAACATTAATTTTATATACGACCAAGCATATAACTTTAATTATAAGATTATTTTTTAGTATTATTTATAAAAAAATATAAAAACTTTTTATTATTGCTAATTAAGCGTAAGTTTTACCGAAAAAAAAAAAAAAAAATATTTAAAGCTAATAAGCAAGCTTTTTTATTTAAATTAATCGGTTTATTTTACGTTTATAAGCTTTTTTTTTATTTAATATTTAAAGAACTATTAAAATTTAAAAAAGCTTTTATATTTAATAAAGCTAAAAAAACTAAATATTAAAAGTAAACTAAATTTATAAAAAATAAGCCGAGCAGTTTTTATAGCATATTATATAGTTCTAGCTTTATTAAAAATATTAAACTAAGCAATAAAATCGCAACGCTGCTTAATTATAACGTTATTATTAATATTAAATAAAAACACAATATATTTATATATTACAAGAAAAACTAGCCTTAGTTTACTTTTATTTAAAAAGTTTATATAAGCTGCTATTATAAACAATTATTTAATATATTATAGTTTTATTAATTAATTAATATTTTTTACTTAATAATAAAATACTTATAAAAAAACAAGCTTTTTTTTATTTATTAATTATATATATTATTTTTATATAATAAAAGTTTAAAGTTATAAAGTTTTATTAATATATAAAGTTTTATTAATATATAAAGTTTTATTAATATATAAAATTAAATAATTTAATAGTTTTAAAACCTTTGTAAAGTTTTTTACGCGGTAAACTTATTTAGCAAGTAAATATCGGTAAGCTTTATTTTATTTAATATATTATAATAAAAACAATAAAAATAGTTTTTTTATAAAAGCTAAGCTGCTTAGATTAATTTTTTTTTAAGTTGCCGCCATCGCATACTTTTATTTAACTATTATTAGCCGGCTACTTTTTTATAAAAAATTAATAAATTAATTAAATTAATTAAAACAAGCTAAAAAATAAACAAAAAATAAACAATAAATAATTAATTAATTGTTGAGCATATAATAAAACCTTAAGGTTAATTATACCGCGCAAACTTTATTTTATTTTTTAAAAAACATTAAGCGCGGCAAGTTTTTATAATTATTATTAGTTTATTTTAGTTTTTATAATTTATTTAGCTTATTTATACAGCAGGCTTTTATAATTATTATTAGTTTATTTTAGTTTTTATAATTTATTTAGCTTATTTACGCGTTAATTAGCTAATATATAATAAATATAGTTTTAATAAACCGGTTTAAATTAATTTTTTTTTTTTTTTTCTTTAAAAGTACGCTTAATTTTTTTTTAGCTATTTATTAAAAACAAAAAATATTTAAATATTATCGTACTACCTAGCTAGCCAGGCGCTCTTTGCTATAATATATAAAAGTTTATTTTATATAAGTACGCAAATATAATTTATATTTATTTTTATAAAATATAAATAAAACTTAATAAAAATTAATAATTAAAATATTTTATATAGTTGTCGGCCAATTTATTTTTAAAAGCAAAAAAGTTATTTATTATTTTTTTTTGCGAAATAAACTAAAATAAAATAAGGACTGCTTTTTTCGGCTATTAAATAGCCGACCGCGGACTATTTTCTTAAGTTTTATAAAAAAAATATTTTTAAAATAAAAATATAAGGCTTCTGCGATAATAATTTAAAGCTTTTAAAAAGTAAATTTAAAGTTTTTAAAATAAAAATATAAAGCTTTTAAAATAAAAATTTAAAGCTATTAAAAAAAAAATTTAAAGCTCTTAAAATAAAAGTATAAAGCTTTTAAAATAAAAATATAAAGCTCTCGAGATAAAAGTACGAGATTTTTAAAATAAGTAACTTTTAAAATAAAAATATAAAATTTTTATAGTAAAAGTGCGAGGCTCTCGGGGTAAAAATATAAAACTTTCGTAATAAAAGTGCAAGGCTTTCGGAGTAAAAGTGTAAAACTTTTATAATAAAAATACAAAGCTCTCGGGGTAAAAGTGCGAAGCTATTAAAAAAAAAATTTAAAGCTTTTAAAATAAAAGTGCAAAACTATTAAAGTAAAAATGTAAAGTTTTCGAGAAAAAAATTTAAAACTTTTAAAATAAAAGTGCAAGGCTTTTATAATAAAAATATAAAATAAAAGCGGTAGAAAAAACTACGTAAACATATATTTTTTTGCGAATTATTAGCTGTTTAATTAACTGCTAGTCGAGAGAACTTAAAGCACGAAAATCCGGCAAAAATTAATTGTTTATTACTAAACGCAAGTATTTTTTTTTTGTTTTTCTAAGTATATATAAGCAAATTATTAATAAAGCAATAAAAAAAATATGCTATAATTAAAATCTGCGTTTATTATATAAATATAAATAATACTTTTTTAACGATTGTTTAATTATAATATTTTAATAATATTTTTTTTTTTAAGGCTATAATTAAAATAATTATTTCTGCAAAAAAGGTTTAGGCTTTAAAAACAAAAAAGGTCTAGGCCTCGCGGGCAAAAAAAATCTAGGTTTTAAAGTTTTAGTGTTATAATATAAACAAAACAAAAGCCTTAGCAAAATAAGCTTAAATGCGTAGTTTATAAAAAGCAATATATAAAAATGCCTTTAATTTTTATTTTTTTTTACGTATAAAAAAAACTTTTACTAATGCTTATTTATTTATTAGAATTTTTTTTATAATAGTATAGAACTTTTTACGCACTTGCAGCGCTAATTTATTTAATTATTAAAAGCTTGCGCTTAAGCTAAAATTAGGTTTTGCACCGTTTTTAAAAAAGTAATTAATATATATTTATTGTTTTTGCGACAATAAAAATTTGCTAAAATTATAATATTTTAATTGCGCGTAATATTAAAAGGTTTTAATAAAACAAAGGTTTGTTTATGCTAGCGTTATTAACGCTAAAAAATCTAATAAAGTTAAAATATAATTAATAATAAGTTTAAAAAATAAATTAAAGCTTTAATTTCTAGCTTTTAACACTATATTTTCTAAGTTTAAAAAAACCTCGAGTAAAATATACCTTATACAATAAAAACCTAAGAATTATACTTAATTAAGTTTTATTTTTTTAAATCAGTAGATAGCACGGCCGCTTAATATATAATGCGTTAGTGTGTTAAAAACTCTGCAGGCAAGTTTTATAGTGCAAATTCTACAAAGTAAATTTTATAGACAAGTTTTGTAAACAAGTTTTGCAGAGTAAATTCTGCAAATAAGTTTTACAGTGTAAATTTTACAAGCAAGTTTTATAGTATAGATTTTGCAAGCAAGTTTTATAAACAAATTTTACAGAGCAAATTTTATAAACAAGTTTTATAAAGTAGATTTTATAAAGCGTAAAATCAATTATAATAAATAATATTTATTTATTATTATATATTGTTTTTTATAAGCGCTTGCGTTATATAATAAAATATTTTTTTTTTCGGCTAAAAAATAAAAACGCAGTATATATAAGCTTAATAATATATTATTAAAAACCAAATAATTAATAAAAAAACATAAAACAAAAACAAAATATTAAATATACTAAAGCAAGCTATATTTTTACGTGGCTAATAAAGCTATGCGCACTTTTTAAATAAATAATATAACTAGCTAATATATAATATTATAAATAATACGTAAAATTTTTTATTATATTTATTTAGCTATATAGTTTTATTTGTTTATATTTATATTAATATTTTAATTATTGTTTATTAAGTAAAAAAAAGTTTTTTATATAAAAATATTAGGTTTTTTTATTTAATAAAAAAAACAAGTTTTACTGCGCGTTTAATTGTTCGCGCGCTTAAAATATATAAGATCGCGCATTATATTATTGCTGTTTTTTATTATAATAAGGCCAATAGTTGTTCAAGATTATTATATCGCGACAGTTTAAGCAATATGCTTTAAAATATAAAAAAATATAAAAAAGTAAATATAGTGTAAAAACAAAAAGAAAAAAAAAAGCTATCGTAAAAAAAAAAATAAAAGTAATAAAAATAAAAAGTATAAATAAAAACAGCGCGCGTTTTATTATATATTTACTTGGTTTTTTAAGTATAACGTTTTTTTTAAGTTTATATTAAGCTAATAAAAATAAAAGCAGGCATTTTTGCGCGCGGTATTTTTATTTAAAAAACGCAGCCTGGTTAAGTTAAAACAAGTGCAAAAAAATAAAAACTTAAATATTACTTTGCGTGCTTTAGTTAAAAAATATATTTAGCACGCACGCAGATATAAACGCCCGGACTTAATTAACAGCTTTTTTTAATATACTAAACGTTTAATACTATTATATATATGTTTTTTTTTTTGTTTTTATTTTTATTTTTATTTTTATTTTTGTTTTTGCTGCTGCTTTTGCTGCTGCTTTTACTGCTTTTTTTGTTTTTTTTGTTTTTATTATTTTTATTGTTTTTATTATTACTGCTTTTTTACTTTTACTTTTTTGCTACTTTATTATTAATCGCGTACTTTATGTTTTTTTAGCTATAAAAATTATACTATAATTTACTTACTTTACACGCGACTTAATTATTTTTAATTATTTATAGCTTTATTAAATATTACTTGCTAATATTATAGCTTTTTTATTAACTTTAACATTTTTATATTCGACAATAAATTTATTTTTTTTTTATACGGTATAAAGTGCGCTTTTTTTTATTTTTTTTTAGCCGCGTTAAAGCCGGTTTAATATTTTTATATTAATTACTTTTTTTTTTTTTTTTAATGCTGCGTTAATATTATTTAACTTAAGCGCCGATAATAAAATATATACGCTTTTGCTTTTTTAGCTATAGTTGCGCGGCGGCTACTATATAAACGCGTAAATAATATTAACACTTAGCGCGTTTATAAACGTTTATAGCTACGATTTTTTTTGCTTTTACTCTTGTTTTTATTAATATATTTTTATTAATTACTTTTTTTATTTACGCGTTATTGTTTAGCCGGCCGATAATATTTAAAATAGCTAAAAATATTTCTGCTTAATTATATTTTATAATAATTTAAACTTTATTATAGTATTAAATAAAACATTATAGTAAAACAAGCAGAAATAATTATAAAATAATAAATAAAATAAACTTTATATACTTAAATATAAGCAAAAAATTATTTTTTTAAAATAAAAAAAAAGGAAATAAAATAAATAAATATTTTTTTGTCGTAAAAACTCCTAGTAAATAATTTTTTAATAGCTTTTCTACCTTAAAAATTAATTTTCTAGCACTATATTAAAATTTAAAGCGCTTTGCTTTTTAAGTGCAAATATTTTTTAGTTTATAGTTTAAAACGCGTATATTTTTACTGCTGCTTATAGGTTTTTAAAACGGTCGACTATTTTTTTTGTCGACGTTTTTTTATAAACGTTTTAATTTTAACTTTTTTATGCCTTAAATTTAAGTTAAATTAAAGCTTATAAAAAATAACGTTTAATATAAAAAGTGCGCAAGTTTAAATAATCTTTATATACTTAACTTTTACTACTGCTTATATATTTTTAAAATAATTTTCTTTTTTATTTATATTATAAAATATATATATATTATTAATAATAAATCGCCGGCGTTATATAAAAAATAATATAGTTATATTTTTTATTAAATTAATAAATGCTAGCGATTTATTATTATATTAATAATAATATTATTAAATGTTTTATTAAATTAATTAATAACTGCGTTAAGCTTTAGCTAGAAATAAAAGCTAGTTAAAACAAATAAAATAGTTTACGACTTTTTTTTACTTTAGTTTTTAGAAAAACAAGTACGCGCTATAAGCGAAAACCTCTTCGTCTGCTGTTTTTGCTGCACCGTAGCGTTATATTTTATATAAAAAACTAAGTAATAAATACTGCTGTTTTTATTTTATTAAAGGGGGCCTCTAGCTTAATAATATAATTATTTTTAGTATATATAACTATAGCTGTTAAACTTATACCGCAGGGTCGTAATAATAAAAAATAAAATAAAAAAATAAAATCAAGAAAATAAAACAACGCGGAAAAAAAAAGTCATGTATATATATTATTGCGAATGTTTACTTTATCGACTTTTAAAAAAACCTAGTTTAACGAAAATTTATTTGTGCTGGTGTTACTAATATTAGCACAAATAAAGTCGGCATATTATTATATTATAGTTTTAATAAAAAAAAGTAAAGGCTTTTTAAAGTAAAAAAATTCTTTAGATAATATAATTTAAATAATTAATAAAAAAAAGCTTTTTTGTTTTACGTTTAATAATTAGTTTAGTTAAGCAAAAAAAAAATAAAAAAAAAATAAAATATATAATATAATATAAATTTAGTTGTTTATAATTTCTTAAGCTTAAAGGCATAATATATTTACGAAAAATAAAAATAAATAAAAAAATAAACATAAAAATAATAAAAAGTCGAAAAATTATATATAAAATAATTAAATTAATAAATATAATCTGGGTATATTAATAAGTAAATAAAATATATATATATTTCTAAGGTTTTAATTACTTAATAATAAAAAAAGCGAAAGCAAAAAAAACAAAAAAAAAATAAAGGTTTAATATTTTTAATAAAGTTTAATACGCTAGCTTTATTTTTGCTTAAAAAAAAATAGTTTATAAGCTTAATATTTGCCGCAGTAAACCTGGCGTAAATAATATTATTAACTACCCTAGATTAAATATATACTACATTTTATAATAGCAGCAATTATAAAAAAAACAAAATAATAAAATAGTTTATTTAGCACCACTATATAATTTTTTACACTTATAATATTTTATTTAATAAACCGGCAAAAAAATGAAACAATATTATATAATATATATATTTCGCGTTAATAAAAACGCGTTGCCGCTTTATTTATGCTTTTCTCGGCCCCTTTTTTTTTTTTTTTTTATTATTTTTTTTTTTTTTTATCTTGTAAAAATTTTATAGCTTTGCTTTAAAAGCGTTTTAACTAATGGTTAAAAGTGCGCTTTATTTTTAAAAAATTTAAAGCTTTTTTATAAAACTAAACTTTTGTTTATAATTTAAAATAAGCTTTGTAGACTTTTGCTATATTATAGCAGCTATAGCTTTATTTTTACTTTTGTTTTCGTTTTCGCTTTTATTTTTATTTTTGCCCGGGAAAAAATAACTAAAAAAAATTCTATTATAAAGGTTATTTAAACGCGCGCGCTGTTTATAATTAACGTTATTTTTTTTAAGCACAAGTATATTTTATATCTCGAAAATAAAAAAAACTTGCTTTTCTGCAGACTTTATAAACCTAATAAAAAAGCAAAATTAACGCGGTTTATTTATAAAAAAAAGCCCGGTAGAAATAATTATATAAACAATTAATAACTTTACTTATTATTTTTTTTTTATTATATATTTACTTATAAAAAAGCGTAGCAAACTTAATAAAAATTAAATTAGTTTTAATTATATTAATAAATTTAATTAATAATAGTTTTAATTATATTAATAAATCTAGTTAATAATAGTTTTAATTATATTAATAAACCCGGTTAATAACGGTTTTTATTATATAAAGGTATTAAAAAGCTAAAGACTTATTAACTAAATATAAAGCTAAAAAAAAAAAAAAAAGCCTCGTAGTAAATAAAAATTTAAATAAAGGCTTATATAATTAGTTTACTATTTTAATTAAGCTTAATATAAGTGTAGTATAAATTTTCTCTGCAAATATTTTTTTATAAAAAAATATAAAAAAACTATATTTAGTTAAGGCTATACTTTTATATTTTTTTTTTTTATTTTTTAATGCTTATATATAAATTATTATTTTATATATTATTTTATATAATTTAAATTTTGCTTTTTAACTTATATATATATTACGCCTGCGTAATAAAAAAACCTGGTTTATTATAATAAATAATAAGCTAATTATATTTAAATATATATTATTATATTATATTAAATTTTATATATAAACTATATAAAAAAGCCGGAATAATATATTTGTTTTATATTTTATTTATTTTATTTTATTTTTTAAAGCTTCTGCTAGCTTAAATAAAATAAACGCCGAGAGGGCTAAAAAGTAGGCTGCTTTATATGCGACGTTAATTACGCGTGCGAAGTTATTTTAAATAGCGCGCTGTATAGCGCGCTGCTTGCTTATTTTACGCGCTTTATTTACGCCTTAATAATTTAAGTAAAAAAAGCTCGTAGCGAGCGCTGCTGCTGCTACATGCAGCCTGCTTTTTTTAATAATACTGCAGTAATATTAAAAATACTGCGCTTATTTTATATGCTTAATAAAAAAGTTTATTTTTAGCACTAAGTTTTATATTGCGAGTATATTTTAAACAGCAAGAGCTTTATGCGGTGCTACTAACGCTAAGTTTTCGAGCGCCGCTTAGCTAGCGTTTAAAGCGGGGAACCGAAAATAAAAGCAAAATAAAAATTAAAACCAGGACTAAAACGTAGGCGTTATTATTAGCAGCAGCAGCAGCAGCAGCAGCAATAATAACAATAATAGCTTTTAATTAACCTTAAACTATAAGCTGCTTATAAACGTAAAAAAAAAACGCTAGCATTATATATTTTTTTGCTACGGCCGGCTATTAAAATATAATATTATATTATACGCCGGTTGTTTTTTTTAAGCTAAATAAAGGTTTTTTTATTTATATTACTTTCGGTAATATTAATAAATTATGCTTATACTTGCGTTAATAGCGATAAAAAAGCATTAAAAATAATTATATTTGTTTTTTTAAGGGGGCGTTAACAGCAAAATCGCTGGGGTTATAAGTAGCAGTAGCTACAAGGTGAAAATATCGGCAAAATTATAAATCGCGATAAAAAAAGCTTTAACGCGTTATTTTAAGGCTTAAATAACGTTATTATATAATAAGTGGCTACTATAATAAGCGTTTTATTTTAAGTAAACTTAAATAGCTATAGCTATAATATTATATTAGTATAGCTTATATATAAATATATTATATTTTTTTAAATATATAAATAAGTAAAGTTGGTTTAGTATATTAAAAAAAAAAAAAAAAAAAAAAAACCGATTTTTTAATTATAAATTTTAACAACGAAAAATTAAACTAAATTAATATAATATATTTTTTATATAAATAAAAATATAAAGCTAAAAAAAAAAAATAAAAATAAAAATAAAAAAAAAAAATAAACTTAATTATTTTATAAAAAGTATAAAGCTAGATATAATAGCGTTTAGCTTTTTTTTTTTTATTTTTAATGATTTTTTGCTTTTTTATTTTTTTATTTTTTTATTTTTTTGTTTTTTTTTTTTTTTTTATTTAATTTACTATTAAAAAACTATTATTGCTTAAGCTTATATTATTACTTACTAGCTATATAAAGCTAAGCATTTATATAATAAGTCGATTAATTAGTTATACTTAATATATAATAATTAAAACATAAGTTAATATAAAGTTAGCAAGGTTTATTTTATAAAATAAAAGCAGTTATAGCGTAAGCAAATAAATAAAATGCTTAAAAATCTTACGGTAAAACTAAGTAATATATATTATAATGTTTTATATTTTTTTCGAGATTTTAAACGTTAGCGCAATATTAACACTAATATTTTTACTAGAGCTTTTATTAAAGTATTATAAAGGCCGCGCTTATATTTTTTAAAATTTTATAAATTTTATTTAAAAGTTTTTAGCTTGCGTATAAAGTGCTTTAGCAAGCGCTTTATATTTAACTTAATAAAATATAAAGGTTTAATAACCCGACTTAAAAAAATATAAGGGGTTAAATTTTAAGCTAATATTTAAAATCTTAAAAAAAGTATAATTAAAAAAAAAAAAAAAAAAAAAAAAATAAGCTGGGGAGAATAATCGTAAGCAAAAATAAACGAAAATAAAAAATAACCGGCTTTTTTTGCAAGCTACCCCGGTTTATTTAAAAGCGTATAAAATATAATATTTAATAAAAAACCGGATTTTTAGGTTTTTTTATTTTAGAACCTATAAGCCTACTTTAGCACGTGGTTTTTAATAAAGGGTTTTATTTTATAATAAAATATATTTTATTATTATTATTATAAAAAAAAAAAAACCAAGCGCAGCTCTCGGCTTACGTGCTAAAGTTTATATATATATTTATTTTATATATTTTAAGCATGCTATTATAGTTATATAATATATATTTTTTATAGCTAATATATAATAAAAAAACATATTAAAAAAAAAATAAAAAACACTTAAATAAAATAATAAATAAAATAATATTAACTTTTATATACTTCCGCTAATAAAATAAGTGAGAAACTATATAATAATTAAAAAATAAGTAATACTTATAGTAGTTCTTTATTTAAATTAGCTTGCAGCTAATAATTTTTTATATAGTTTAGCTATAGCTGCGCATAAGCCGTAATAACTCTATTAATTACTTAATTAATTAGCTATATAAGTGCTTAATACTTATAAAAACTGCTAGCTTTATTATAATATATAAAAATACTTGTTTAAAGATTATTTATAAAAGTTATTTAAAGAGTTAATCTTTAATATATTATTATTATATAAGCGATAATAATTACTTAAGTAATTATAATAAAAAAATATATAAATAAACAAAAAAAAAAATTCAATTAAATATTAATAAATATAGTAATAATAATAAAAAGCCGTAAATAATATATTATATTTATTTTTATATAAATATATAGTCTAGAAAAAAAAGCGTGACTAGCGCAATAAAAAATAAAATAAAATAAAATTTATATAATATATAATAAATTTTAATCGAGTTAAAAAATATAAAAAAAAAAAGCTATATAAACATATAAATAAAATAATATAAAATATATTTAAAATAAACATTTAAAATAAAATATATAAAGTTTTTTAATAACTAAGGCTATTAAAAAAACTTTTTATAAATATAAAGTATATTATTTAAATCGCTGATTTTTTTTTTATTAATTAATTTTATTTATAATAGTAAAAACTATTTATTATTAAAGATAAAGCTATATATATAAGATTGCCTTTATTTTAAAAACTATATTATTGTTTTAAATATAATATATATAGCGCTATAACCTTTGTTTTTTTTTATTAATATTTTTTTTTCCGTTTTTTTTATCGGTTTTTTTTTTTTTTATTATAAGGTCGCCTACTTAAACTGCTTAGCATGCTTGTGCTTATATTATTAATACATGCGTAGCTATAACGTTTAATTAAACAGTAATAAGCTATATAAACTTTTAATAATTATACCGCTTTTTTTTTAATAACAATAGCAAGCGCAATTATTTTTTAAATTAAAAACATAAAAATTAATTTATTAGTTTTAATAAATTTATAATTTAAATATTTCGCCGGTATAAAATATATTATATAAACTATATCTTTATTTTTAATTGCTTGTATATAATTTTAACACGTGTAAATAAAATACATGCGATATAAACAATAAAAAAAAATAAAATATAAACCCGAGGCTATAAAACCGGTTTTTTTTAATTATTATAATTAAGCTATAACTAAGTGGCATATTTTTTTTAGTTACTTATAGTATATAATATTAAATAACTAAATAATAATATATTAATATTTTTTTTTTTTTATTTTATAATAAAACTATAAATTAAATAAAAAGCTAAAGCTTTATTATTAAATATATACTAAAGTTTATATAAATAAATAACTAAATTATAAAATTAAATAAAAAAACTAAATAAAAAACTAAAGTATAGTTTATTAAAGTGTGCTATATTACTAAGTTAATAACTAAATAAAAAAATTAAATAAAAAATTAACGCGTAGTTATTTAAAATATATTAAATAACCGGATTAAAAAACTAGATCAAGCGTTAATTTTTAATTATTTAAGGTATATTAAGCTAGTATTATTTTTTATTATATAAAAGTGCGATCGTAAAACTAGGTTAAAAAACTAGGTTAAAAAACTAGATTATAAACTAAAGCTTAATTAGCTAAAGTATACTGCACTAATATAGTTTTTTATAAAATAAACAATTAAATTATAAAACTAGGTTAAAAAATTAAGTATAAAGTTATAGCGTAATTATAAAAAATAATAATAACGTAGTTTATAAACGAGCAAGCTATTTAAGCAAGCAAGCTATTTTATACTATACTTTTATATTTAATTATTAATAACTTTATAACTATAATAAATATTATTAAAAATTAATCGGATTTTATTTTATTATTTATTTTTATATTTTTTTTATAAGTTTTTAAATTATAACCGGTATTGCCGCATTATTTATATTGTCGCGGGCGCGATAAACTTGGCTTACTACTACTATAACTTTTCGATATTTACGACCGTACTTAATCCTGCGCGTTTTTTTAAGCAATTAAATTAAGTATATATTTTACAGTAAAACTTTCTTTATTTTA
The DNA here is from genome assembly GCA_022578765.1 of Xylaria sp. FL0933. Taxonomy (NCBI): domain Eukaryota; kingdom Fungi; phylum Ascomycota; class Sordariomycetes; order Xylariales; family Xylariaceae; genus Xylaria; species Xylaria sp. FL0933. The sequence goes on from MU389823.1 coordinate 71,661, forward strand.
TAAGCGCTTTTTTTTTTTTTTCCGGGGCTTGTTTAATATTTTATTTATTTTTTAAAAAGTTTACACTTTTTTATTAATAAGGGTTAATTTATATGCTAACATTTAATTTATTTTTATTAGCTAGTTAATAGCTTTTAAAATAAGTGTTAAAAAGCTTTTTTAATGCTTAAAAATTTAACTTTTAATAAAAGTTAATTAAGTAAACGCTTTTTGCGCAGTTTTTAGCGTTTTAAATACTTATTATTTAAAAAAGTCGAAAATATTTAATATTAACGTCGGCGACTATAATTGTATATTTAGTTTTAATATTATAGTTTGCGGATTATAAAGCATTAATTTTAACCCTTGAAAACCTTTTAAAATATTTAATTTTATAAAAATAGTTAAATAAGTTTTTTTAAACGCTATAAAAAACTTAGGCTTAATAATATAGTTAACGCGTAATTTAATAAATTTTAATATTTAATAACTATACGCCTGCTTTAATAAACTATAAAGCTTAACGTTGAGTAATTAAATTAAATATAACAAGTGCGAAAATAAAAAAATCGTTATAATATTTTTAACTTTATAATAGTTTTTAAACTTAGCTAATATATAACTTTTATACTAGTTTAATATTAATATATAATATATGCTAGTATATAATAGCCTAGTATATTTATTAAAATATTTTATTTATTTTAAGCTTATATTATTAATTGTTTATTTATTATAACTAATATTAAATACTTAATTATTTAAAAAGCTAATATTTTAATATTAATGTTTAAAATAGTAAACTTTTTAAAAAACAATAAATAGCAGAATATATAAACCGCGCGAATTAATAAAATATATTGCTATTAATTATTTTTTATTATTAAGCTATATTAATTTACGCTTTTTACGTCGATTAGCGTGTATAATGATTATATATAAGCAGATCTAGCTTATTATAAAATTAATCTTGTCGAAGTTTTAAACGTTAGTATTATTAATGCTATATTGCGATTTTACGCGTAAATAACGCTTAAATTATGCGCTAATTATTTTTAAATTTTCGTATAAAACTTTTTAATAATTATAAAAGCGCGTATATTATATTTTAAGCTCTAGGTAGCAATTAATAAAGTTATAAGCCTAGTGCTTGCTAATTAAGCTTACGCTACGTAAGTCGCGCAAATAATTAGCTATATCTTTAATATTAGCGTAAGTTAATAAAAATCCTCGGTTATTTAAATCGAAAATATATTTAAAAAATATTTTTTTTTTAATTAAATCAAGATTATATATATTAACGCGGGTTTTATTTTTAGTAATATATTTTTTTATTTTAGCTTATAATATTAAACGCGGAATATTATAGATTTTAAAAGCGCGTTAAACGCTAAGTTTTTATAATAATTAAATAATTTAAATAGCTAGCAATAAATTAGCTTTATTAGTTTTTAAAAATATTATATTATTATTGAGTTATTACGCGTTAAAAAAAAAAGGTTATATTTTAATAAAAAATAGCCCGTTTGCTTAAATAGCTTGCTTGTTTATAAACTACGTTATACAAACACTTTTTTATAAAATATTAAATAATTAATAAAAAATAATAAACTAATGCTTTTATATACTTTAATATTATGCGATCTTATATAATAAAGCTAAATAAAACGAAAACAAGAGTATAAAATAAATAAAACTTAAGTGTCGCAAGTCGGTTGATTTTTATAAAAATAAGCGTATATTATCCTTCTTGCTCCACTTAAATACCTTTATTTTTTTTTGTTTTAAGATATATAAAGTATAAAATATAACTTATAGCTTATATTACCGCACAATTTTTTTTACGGAAATTATTTACTACAAAAAAAAAACATATATAAGTTTTAAAATTCCGATATAAAAATAAATATAATAAAAAAAAACAAGAGCAATAATAAAACTAAAGTTCTTTAAAACAAAATATTAAAAAAAATAAAAGCTTTATTAGTCGTAATTATATAAAACTTATAAAAGTGCTAAAAAAAAAAAAACTTGGTTATATATATATATATAAACAATTACGTATAATTTTTTAAAGAATATATATATTTCGATTAGATTATATCGTATATAATTTATTTTATTATTGTTCTTGTTTTTATTGTTTATAATAAGCTGGACAGTTTATTAAAAAAAAAAAAAATAAAAGCAGCAGCGCTTAATAAGCATAAACTATAACAACTACAACAACCGCGATAGTAAGCCGTACTAATATATTTATTTTATATTTTTTTATATGCGATTAATAAAACCGAACTAAAAGTATTATCGCGTTAATTTTTTGCGAAATTTTTTATTTAAAACTACTGCTAAATAATAAAATTAAACCAAGGATTTTATTTGCTTTAGTATGCTAAGTTTTTATATAATTTAAACTAAACTTAGCTTATTATTTAGTTAAGCTTGAGGAATAAATATAGCAGCTTTTTAAGCAAAGGTTGGATTAATAAAATCGATATTAACCGAAGCGATAAAGTCGCGCTAAGCTTTTATATATAATAAATAAAGCGTGCAACCAGCAATAATAAAATAAACAAATATAAAAAGCGCAGCGTACACTTGGTTTTTTTTTAAGCTATTTTTTTTTGTAATATTATAATTTATATATTAATTAAATTTAAAAAATTAACACACTTAATCGTACTAAAAAAAAAAAATGTTTGTTTAAAAAAATAAATAAATAAAAAAAAAAAAATTTTAACTTAAATTTAAACCGGTGACTTTTTTATATTTAAGTAAAACGTGCTTTTATTATACTATTAAACTTTTTAGCTTTTTGTTTTACTTTATTAAAAATATATTATATTATTTATATTTATATAAAGTTATTAAACTTTTTTTTACTTTAACTTATAAAAATTAACAACTAATAAAGCTTTTTATATATAAGATTTACTGCTAAAATATATTAAATTTCGCGTTTTTTAGCGCTAAAAAACTTTTTATACTATTTATAAAGAGCTTTATAACTTTTATATTAATATTATTTATTATAACGCTACACTCGCGATATTAAACAATAAATACTAAAAATGTATACTAATATTAAAATAAAAAAATAAAACTAGTTTAAGTAAGCTAGCTTAAAATTATAACTTATTATATAAATTATATATTAATTAACTTTAGCTACACCATTACTTATATAACCACTATATTATATATTTTATAACACTTATATTATTAAATATAAATAATAGTATATAATATTAAGTTAATTAATTATATTAATTATATATATTATATTTATTAAGTAAACGCGACTAATAAGTTACGCGGAACTTATATAAAAGCTATTGTTTTTTTAATATAAGTTTATTTTTAAATATTTATTTATTAAATATTTTAGTTTTAAAATATAACTTTTTATATTTAATAAATATAACCGCGATTTATTGTTAATATAACCGCGACCTAGCTGCGCTTTAATAAAAAATATATAATTAATAAATATAAAAATTTGTTTAAAATAGTAAATAAATTAATTAAACTTATACTATAATTACTAGTAGACGGCAAAGCAAAAAAAAAACTCTCTCTTTAAAAAAACGCAAAAAAAAAACAGCTAGTGCGCTTTTTAAAAAAATAAGTTAAAGCAATTAATAAAATAATAAAGCGATTAAACTTTAATAAGCTAATTATATACCGCGACCTTAACAAAGTTTTATAAAAAGCGATCAAGCAAGCTTTAACCGTAAACACGATAATAAACTTAATAAAAAGTTAAGCCTAAGTAGCTGCAGCCACGCAGCTAAGCCACACTAATAAAGCAGTACTAGCAAAAAAAACCAAAGAAATCTTAATTAAAATAAGAAAACAATTAAAAAACCTAAAAAAAAAAACACTAGTAAATATTATTAAAGCTATAAATATAGCTTTAATAAGCAGCAACGTAGTTACAGCTAAAAAGCTTAACAGCAGCAATATTATTATTATATTTAAAAACGCGGTTTTAAAAAACATAAACAATAAAAAATAAATTATTAAAACATTTAGCAATAAAGCGAAGCTATAAAGTAAGGATATAGCAGTTATCGTAAAAAACGTTTTAGTAAAATAAATTTATAAAATATATATAAACGAGAACTTATTGCAGGTACTACGCAGCAAACACCTTAAAATCACGCAATATAAAAAAATAATACTTAAAAATAAAAAAGCAAGATTTATAACTATTGCTGTTCACGTTAATAATATATAAACAGCTAAAATAATATATAATAATAGCTTCGTATAAAAAGCCCAACTTTTTAGCTGCAAGCTTTTTATAAAAAAACTCAAGGTTATTTAATATTTTAACTGTTATAAATATAAGCATATAATTAAATTTTGCTTAAAAAAAGCTAGGTGCGGCTACTGCGCAGCCTTAAAACATAAAAGTAGCAAAAATAAATGCTTTATTAAAAAAGCAGGGGCTAAAAAAAAGTGTATTAATTATAACGGCAACCATGCTATATAAAATAAACTATGCAAAAAAAATGCAGAGCAAAAAAAAAAAACAAAAGCGGTATATACTTTATAACCTAGAAGTTTTTAAAATATAAAAAAATCGGCAGCAATTAATAAAATAATTTTAAATAATAAAATATAAACACTATTAACTTTAGTTTTTGCTAGGTTAAATAATACTAGCTTACTTATAAAAAAACAATATATTAATAATTTTAATAAAACTATTTTTTTATTTACGCAATAAAATATAACATTATTTTTTAAAATATAATAAGCGCTAAAAACAATATAACAAAAGCATTATTAAATAATAACTTCGACTATTTAGCAATTTAAGAACTTTTAATTAATAAATACAGCAATATTTATTACTTAAAAAAATATAAATATTAAGTAATTTAAATAAAAAAAAAAGCCGCTTTATATATAAATAAAAAAATAATAATAAAGTTATTAAATAAAAAAACTTAATAATAAACCTAGTATAAGCCATTAATAACCTTGCGGTAATATATTAAAAAAACTTTAAATAGCTAGGTTTTAATTATAAAGTTATCCGAGTAATTATTAACACAAGTATAAAACTAAAAAGCTATAGCCGTAAAGCAAAAAAAAAAAAACCGCGCTGCTTTGCGGCCGCACAGCAGATTATTTAATAATAAATTATTATTATTATTATTATTATTAATTGCTGCTTATAAAATTATTGCTTATAAAGTTGCTGCTTATAAAATTGCTGCTTATAAACTCGCTTTATAAGCTGCTGCTTTAATTGTTGTAGTTTAAGCTAATTTTCTTGTTATATAAAGTAAGCTATAAATTTAAGCTTTTTTACTACGCTAAATACGCCGATAATAGTTTATTTAATATTATAATTACTTAGCTTAACAAGTTTAAAGCAGGCAAAAAATAGTTAAATATTATACTATGCTTATTTAGTTGCGCAAGCAGGTTTATAAACAATAATAAAATATTAGCACTATAAAAATAAATATTAAAATAAAGCGTATATTAAATTTAAGCCAGTATTAATTACGTCGTAAATATAAAAAGTGGCTGCTCAAAAAATAAATATAAATAATTATAACTATTAAACTTAAATAAATATTAAAGCATAATAAAATAATTAAAATAAAATATATTATTTAGTTGTTGTTTTTATACTTAAGCCGACAGGTAAATCTTAAAGCATGTTTTTATTACTTTTGTTTTAAGCTAATATAAAAACGACAACAATAATAAAACCTTGGACGCCGTGCGTAATAAAGCTTTATAAAAAAAGTTAATAATATACCGATATAAAAGCTTTAATTTTTAAATATGCCGGCGAAAAAAGCTTAAGCAGCAGTATTTAACGCGAAAAAACTTTAAATAAGTGTTGTTCGCGCGCTAAAAGCTCTATATATATAAAAACTTTAACTATTTAAAATTTAGCGTAATAAAAATATATAAACCAGCGTAAGCTCAGCAATAGCTAGATTAATTATTTAAAGCAAAGCAAAAAATAAAATTATTTTTAAATAAAGTTTTTTATATAGTTTTAACGTTAAAATATTAACAAGTAAAGCTTTTAACAGATTAAATAGCCGTGCTATTTATAGCGCTTAATATTAATTATATATAAACTAATTAAAAACAGCAGCTGTTTTTATTATAGTTATTATTATCGGTGTTTTTTTTAAGCTTTTACTGCTGCGCGAAAGCAAGCAAAAAAATAATAGCATAATTAAAAAACGGCGTGCTATTTATTAATAGCGCTTTAACCTCGGCTTCGCTTAAAAAAACTAAAACTTTAAAATAAACCTAGTAAAAATTAAGCAGGGTTAAAAGCTGCTAATAGCTTTAAGTATAATTTATAATACCTTTATATAAAGCGGTAATAAAAGCTAGGCCGCGCAGTTTTAACTTTTTTAAAAAAAACTTGTAGGCCTTTAAAAACTTGAAATTATAAGCGCGAGCAATAAACTAAAGCACTAGCTTAAAGGTTTTGCTATAAAGCCGCTAAGCTTTATTATACCCTAAAAATAATATAGCTAGCACCCGAACCTAAGCAAAATTAATTTATAAAATAGCTTTAAATAGCTTATTTATTTTAAACAAGCTTTATATATTTTTTTAGCCGGGCTGCTTAAAGTAATAAAGCAGCTAAAAAAAAAATAAATAAAGCTGCTAATAAGTTTAATATATTAGTCGAGAAATATATTACTTAATATAACTATAAAATAATTATATTATGCTATATTTTTATATAATCGTTTATAAACTAAGCTTTTATTATTGTCGCTAAAACTTATTTAGTTTGCGACGCTTTTAAGTCATTTTTTAAAGCTAAAACAAATAAGCCGACGTATTACTAGTGCAAGTTAACTAAAAAAACATAATTAAAAGCTAGTTAATATAAATATATTTTACACGTTAGTTAGCAAAAAACTGCTTAAGTAAAGCGTTATTATTTAGTAGTATAAACATAGCTAATTTTTTAATCGGCTTAATTTAATAAGCTGTTAAAACAAGCACAAGATTATTTAATTACTACGTAAGCACTAAAAAAAAAAAATTATAAGCGGCAAAATAAATAAAGTAAAATAAGCAGCAAATTTAATAAAAACGTAGCGCTTAAAAGTTTATAGCTATAATAAAATAAACTTAAAGTAAACAATATTTATAGCGTACGCTATAATATAACGGCGCAAGCGCTAACGCTAGCGCTAAAAGCGCGAGTATATAATATAGCTAGCTTTTATACGCTTAAAAAACGTAAAAAAAAAAAAAAAAATTAAGTAGCTAAAGCTTGCGTGCTAAACTATTAGCTTTGTTTTAATAGTACTACTTAAGCAAGTTAAAGCTAAAAGTAAATAATTTAAAAAGTAGTAAATTAAACAGCTTTATAATTATATTAAGCGTTTAAATATATTGCTTATACATGTTATAATATTTTATTTAATATAAAGCCGGCTAATAAAGTTTTTTAGCCGGCTTATTATATTTTTTAATAAGCTTTAATAATTTAATATTTTTAAATAAATATTAAGTATAATAATGCGGCGCAAAGCTTTAAAATATACTCTCGGCCGTGTGCGCTATATAAACAAAGCAGCCTGCTTTATAAGCCAACGTAAAAAATAGCAGCAATATTATAGCGGCCGCCGTAAAAAATAAAACAATATTATAAAGCACGTTATAAAAAGCAAAATTAACCTAAATAGCATTAATATATAAATACTCTAGATTTACAGCAGCAAAATATTATATATAAAATTATAATAAAGCTTTTTTAATAAAATTACTTATAATAAAGTCTTTAATATTATATTTTTGCAAAAAAAAAACAAAAGCGGTAAAATAACTTGTCGAGTGCTAGTTATATTATATTTTAAGGTTTTTTTAAAATAAAGCCGTGTAGCCGCGCAAAATATTATATTATAAATAAATATAATAAGCGGCTTAATTAATATTTAAGTTAGTTTATACTATATTAGCTTTAGCTCAAGCTTAAACAAAACTAATAAAATACTAAGTTAACACAGTATTAAAACATAAAGTATATAAAGTAGATAATATATAATTATTAATAAAACGTTTTTAAAAATTAAACAGTAAATAAAAAGCTTAATATTTAAAAACGGTTAAAGTATATAAAAAAAAAAAATAAACAATATTATTATAATTATACTAAAAAATATTAAGCTAAATATTTTAAGTTTAATATAAAATAAACAAGTTAAATATATAATATATATTTTAGCTAATAAATAATTAAAAAAAAAATAAATAAAAAAAAACAAAATTAATAATTAAAAAAACAACAAAAAAACAAAGTTAAATAATATAATTATTAATATTATATTATTATTAAATAGCAAGCTAGTTTTAGCTTATATAATATATATTTTTTATCGCTTAAAAAAAAAGTTTAAGCTTATTATTATTTAAGAAAATATATATAAATAAAACCTGGGCGGTTTTTAGCCAAGCTTATAAAGTTAATAAGTTTATAAGATTATTTTATTTAAAGCCTTAAATATAGTTTATTATTATACCTTAAATAATATATTTAATTATTTTATAAAAAATATAGCTTATAAAGTAAATAAAAATATTTAATATATAAATAATATAAAAAAATTAATTATTATATTTATATATTAATAAAAACAGCTAAATTAATAAAAAAAAAAGGCTTTTACGAAATAAAATATTTGTTTTAATATAAATATTTTATTTTTAAAACAATTTTTATAAAAAAAAAAAAAAAAAAAAAATAAAATATATTATAAGTGCAAGTATATTTATATAAGTATAAAATTTGTTAGCGCGTTTATTTCTGCTCGTGCAAAAAAAGCAAAAAAAATTGCTAGCTTAATTAATTATATAAAAAAAAAAAAAAAACAAGCAAAAATATTATTAATATATTATTTTTATTTTGCAAGCTGTTATTATTATTATTATTATTATTATTTTGCTTGTTTTTATTTTTGTTTTTATTTTTATTATTTTTATAATAAGCCGGCATAAAAAAAAAAAAAAACAATAACTACGATGCTAACAATAAAAAAAACGAACAGCTATAAACAAGCAGGCAAACCAGTGCTATAAAAGATTTAGCAAGGTTAATTGCTTTATTTTTACTTCCGGCATTATTTGCAAAAGCATTATTAGTATAGCTAAATAAACAAGCCTAAAAAAAAACAAAGAATAAAGCTATAATAAAGTTTTAAAATATAAAAAAATTAAAATTAATCGGTTAATTTTTATTGCTATTATTATTATTACTGTTATTATTATAATAATTAAAATTATTTTAATTAAAATTAATTGTTGTTGTTATTATAATTATAATAGTAGTACGCGTAATAAAAAGCGTAAAAACTTAATAAAAAACGGTCGTAGAAAAAGTAGAGCAAGCTATAAGCTTATTAAAAAATAAAAAAAAAAACTAAATAGCGAGAGTAAAAAAAACAAAAAAAAAAAAAACAAGAAAAAAATAATTATAAAAAGGCAAAAAAATAAGCAGGCGCGTGCGATGCCGCGTTAAATAATAATAAATAAATAAAAATAAAACAAGCTATAAAGCTGCACGCTTATTATTATTATTGTTTAAATTGTTTTTAACATTAATAGTAATATAGCCGATAAAAAAAAAAAATAATAAAAGTATTAATAATAAAGCAGCAGCAGCAGCAAAAAAAAAAAAGTAGTAAATAATATAAATTTAGCTGGCCGGCTAAAACGTTTTTTTTTATAAAGCAAGAACTTGTTTTGCCCGGGCTTTTTTACGCTTACGCCAGCTGCGTTTTATATTTAATTAAAGCGCTATATTAAATTAAAACTAAATAAATATATTTAATAAGCTAGCCTAAAACAACTAAGCATAAATAATAAAAAAAGTAAAGCAAACAAACAATACTACGCTAATATAAAAATATTATATTAAAATTATAACATTATATTAAAATCAAAAAATATAAAAAAAAAAAAAAAAATATATAAAGCAGCTATTATTAACTATTATATAATAAATAAAACAAGCAATAAAAAAAAAACGAAGCTAAAATTAAAATCAAAAGCTAGCAAAGTATTAAATTATTAAAAAAACGTAGTATATATTATTTAAGCACGGCGCCGGCAGAAATAATAACACGAACGGGCGTAAGTACACTAAAAAACCCGCGCGACGCTAATTAGCCGCGGTAAAGCCACGACAGAGATAGCGATATAATAACATAATATATTATTAGCTGCTGTATTATAGCTAGCTATTTTGCAGCTACGACCGCAACTAAATTTTTATTAAATTAAACGCTTAAAAATATAATTAACTTTAACTTAAAACTATTATAAATTAAGATTATTTTTTTAGTGTTATAACGTTTTTTTTATTGTTTTTAATTTTTAGTGCTATAAATCGAGCTAAAAAAGCGTTAATATAAGCCTCGCGTTTTATAGCTTTAATAGTTTTTAAAAAGTAATTTTTTAAAATATATTTTTGTTCTCGATAATTAAAGCATTATTTTTCGATAAATAATTTATATATTTTCTCGGGTATAAAACATAGTTTCGCGCAAAAAAAAATCGATATAAATTAATTAAATCGTTTTATATTACGCGCTATAAGTTTATTTTTTTTGCTATTATTAGCTGGCTTATTTTTTTTATTTACGTTTTATCGTTAATTATTACTATAAAATTAATATATTATTTAAGTATAATATTTTATATATTTATTAAAATTAACCGAATTTTTAATATATTTAAATATAGTTATATTATTAAAACAAATTAAAAAACGGTCGTAAAACTTTTTTTTTTACTTGTTTTTTTTAAAGCGGTGTTTTTTTATTAAATAAATAAACTTATTCTTAAACTATAAAAATTTATTTAGTTTAAACTTTCCATTAAATTCTAGTTTATTTATTTTTAAGTTTTTTTATTTAGTTTTTAATTTTTTATCGGCGTTAACGTTATAATAATTATTTTATAAATACTTTAATAATATTTTAAAAATAATTAAAGGAGAAAAATAAGTTTTAAATAAATAAAGCTATAAATATTTAATAGCTATATTTTTAAAATACGATTTAATATTTATTATTTTAGTAGCGTCGGTAAACAATTAATTATTATTATAAATTAAACGATTTTTTATGCTGCAGTATTAAATTTTAAACTTAACTTTATTTTTTTTTTATTATTATAAAACGTAAGTACGTGAACTTTAGTAGACTTTTAAAAACCGCTTTTAATATAATTAAAACTTAAGGTATTATATTATAATTAAGCGTATAATTTAATAGCGGTTTTATTAAAATAATTAATTTTATTTTATAACTCGTTTTATTTAACTATTATTATAGTTAATTTTTTAGTTAATTACGTAATATTTAAATTTTAAAAAAAGTTTAAGTTTTTTTTATTAAAAAGTTCTCGCAAGTATATATATTTATAAAGTCTTATATTATATATTTTATAAGTTTAGTTAATTATAATATCGGTTTATTTTTTAGCCTTAATTAAAAATTTATAAAGTTTTATTATATATTAGCAATAAGTTAAGCTATAAAAAATACGTAGTTTAAATTTTTAATAAAAAACCTCGGAATTTGCTAGCAGGTTTTTTTTAAAAGTTTTATAATTTATATTTTTATAGAGGTTAAATATAATGGCTTTATTTTTTTTAGTTTAAAAAACGAAAAAAAAAACAAGCTTGTTTTTTTTTAAATAAATCGCGGCCAAGCTTTTAATAATTTTTTTAAACGCTATATTTACATTAAAAAATAAAAAAATATAATGTTTTTACGCGAATAAAAAATTATTAATTTATTAGCAAAATATTTTTATAGTTAGTTTAAGCGTATTTTTAAGTAATATATCGATTATAATAGTGCTATTATTATTATTTAATGTTTTTAAAGCCGGGGCGCTAAATTTAAAAATTTATAAAAAAATTAAAAAACGTTTTTAAACTTAAAACTAAAGCAATTTATTGTTTTTTAATAAAGTTAAACTTAGCGCATTATTATTAAATCGCATTTATTTACGGGCTATTTTTTTTAACTCGGCTTATTTTTTAAAGGTTTATGCTATAACGTATACTAAAGCAAGTATCGGGTTTAAATCGTCGGCTACGCTTTTTAAAAATAATTAATAAAAATTATCGTTAAATAAAAAAATATTTAATATAAAATAGTTTTATATACTTTAATAATAATAAATAATACTTAAATTATTATATGTTAAGCTAATATAAAAAATAAAGCTTTATTTAAAAAGCTAGATTTATATTAAAATTTAAGTGTAAAAAAAAAAAAAAGTATTTAGGTGGCTTTGCGCGCTATAAAACCTTTTTAATAGTGTGGCTTACTTGTGTATTATATATTAAGTGGCAATAATTAAGCGCTGCCGTATATATTAATTTAGTCGCGTGGCTAACCCTGCGTTGCGCTAGTCACGCATTAGCCACAATATTATAACTTATAATAAAAATTTAAAAACCGCATTAAACCAAGTTTTATTTTCTTAAATTAATAAATAGCACGGCCGCTTAATATATAATATATTAATATATCGAAAACTTTATAAATAAGTTTTATAAACAAGTTTTATAAGTAAATTTTATAAACAAGTTTTATAAATAAGTTTTATAAAATAAATTTTATAAACAAGTTTTATAATATAAATTTTATAAATAAATTTTATAAACAAGTTTTATAAAGTAAATTTTATAAATAAGTTTTATAAACAAGTTTTATAAATAAATTTTATAAAGTAAATTTTATAAATAAGTTTTATAAAGTAAATTTTATAAAATATAAAATCGATTATAATAAATAATATTTATTTATTATTATATGTTGTTTTTTATAAACGTTTATATTATATAATAAAATACTTTTTTTTTCGGCTAAAAAATAAAAATATAATATATATAAGCTCGACAATATATTATTAAAAACTAAATAATTAATAAAAAAACGCAAAATAAAAATAAAATATTAAATATATTAAAGCAAGCTATATTTTTACGTGGCTAATAAAATTATACGCGCTTTTTAAATAAATAATATAACTAGCTAATATATAATATTATAAACAATATATAAAATTTTTTATTATATTTATTTAATTATATAATTTTATATATTTATATTTATATTAATACTTTAATTATTATTTATTAAATAAAAAAAAACTTTTTATATAAAAATATTAAGTTTTTTTATTTAATAAAAAAAACAAGTTTTATTATATATTTAATTATTTACGCGTTTAAAATATATAAAGTCGCACATTATATTATTATTATTTTTTATTATAATAAAACCGGTGATTATTTAAAATTATTATGCTATAATAGTTCGAGTAATACGTTTTAAAATATAAAAAAATATAAAAAAATAAATATAATATAAAAACAAAAAAAAAAAAAAAGCTATCGTAAAAAAAAAAACAAAAACAATAAAAACAAAAAATATAAATAAAAATAGCGCGCGTTTTATTATATATTTATTTAGTTTTTTAAGTATAATATTTTTTTTAAGTTTATATTAAGCTAATAAAAATAAAAACAAGTATTTTTACGCGTAATATTCTTGTTTAAAAAGCGCAGCCTAGTTAAGTTAAAATAAGTATAAAAAAATAAAAACCTAAATATTATTTTGCGTGCTTTAATTAAAAAACGTGTTTAATATATATATAAATATAAATGTTTAAACTTAATTAGCAGCTTTTATTAATATATTAAATATTTAATATAACCACGCATGCGTTTTTTTTCTTGTTTTTATTTTTATTTTTATTTTAGTTTTTATTTTTGCTGTTATTTTTGCTATTATTTTCGCTATTTTTTTTATTTTTCTTATTTTTTTTATTTTTTTTATTTTTACTGTTCTCGTTATTACTGCTTTTTTTTTTTATTTTTTTATTACTTTATTATTAATTATATACTTTATGTTTTTTTAGCTATATCGCACGCAACTTAGTTTTTTTTAACCGTTTATAACTTTATTAAATATTATTTATTAATACTGCAGCTTTTTTATTAACTCTAATATTTTTATATTTAATAATAAATTTTTTTTTTTTTTATGCAGTATAAAATGTGTTTTTCTTTATTTTTTTTTAGCTGTTTTAAAGCTAATTTAATATTTTTACGTTAACTACTTTTTTTTTTTTTTTAACGCTGCGTCGATATTATTTAACTTAAATATTAATAATAAAATATATACGCTTTTATTTTTTTAGCTATAATTGCGCAGCAGCTACTATATAAATATATAAATAATATTAATACTTAGCGCGTTTATAAGCGTTTATAACCACGATTTTTTTTACTTTTATTTTCGTTTTTATTAATATATTTTTATTAATTATTTTTTTCGTTTATATATTATTACTTAACTAGCTAATAATATTTAAAACAGCTAAAAATATTTTTATTTAACTATATTTTATAATAACTTAAATTTTATTATAATATTAAATAAAACACTACGGTAAAATAAACAAAAATAATTATAAAATAATAAATAAAATAAATTTTATATTTTTAAATATAAATAAAAAATTGTTTTTTTAAAATAAAAAAAAAAAAAATAAAATAAATAAATATTTTTTTGTCGTAAAAACTCTCGGTAAATAATTTTTTAATAGCTTTTTTATTTTAAGAATTAATTTTTTAATATTATATTAAAATTTAAAGCGCTTTATTTTTTAAATATAAACATTTTTTAATTTATAGTTTAAAATATATATATTTTTATTACTGCTTATAAGTTTTTAAAACGGTCGATCGTTTTTTTTGTCGACGTTTTTTTATAAACGTTTTAATTTCGACTTTTTTATACTTTAAATTTAAATTAAATTAAAGCTTATAAAAAACAGCGTTCGATATAAAAAATACGCAAGTTTAAATAATTTTTATATACTTAATTTTTACTACTATTTATATATTTTTAAAATAGTTTTTTTTTTTATTTATATTATAAAATATATATATATTATTAATAATAAATCGCTAGCGTTATATAAAAAATAATATAGTTATATTTTTTATTAAATTAATAAATATTAATAATTTATTATTATATTAATAATAATATTATTAAATATTTTATTAAATTAGTTAATAATTACGTTAAGCTTTAATTAAAAATAAAAACTAGTTAAAACAAATAAAATAATTTACGATTTTTTTTTACTTTAGTTTTTAAAAAAATAAGTACGCGCTATAAATAAAAACTTTTTTATTTATTGTTTTTGCTATATTATAACGTTATATTTTATATAAAAAACTAAGTAATAAATATTACTATTTTTACTTTATTAAAAAAAACCTTTAGCTTGATAATATAATTATTTTTAATATATATAACTATAGCTATTAAAACTATACCGCAAAGTTGTTATAACAAAAAATAAAATCAAAAAAATAAAAAATAACGCAAAAAAAAAAAATTATATATATATATTACCGCGGATATTTATTTTATTAACTTTTAAAAAAACTTAATTTAACGAAAATTTATTTATGCTAATATTATTAATATTAGCATAAACAAGGTCGGCATATTATTATATTATAGTTTTAATAAAAAAAAGTAAAAGTTTTTTAAAATAAAAAAATTCTTTAAATAATATAATTTAAATAATTAATAAAAAAAAACTTTTTTATTTTACGCTTAAATAATTAATTTAATTAAACAAAAAAAAAGCAAAAAAAAAATAAAATATATAATATAATATAAATTTAATTGTTTATAATTTTTTAAGCTTAAAAATATAGTATACTTACGAAAAATAAAAATAAATAAAAAAGTGAGCATAAAAATAATAAAAAATTAAAAAATCACGTATAAAATAATTAAATTAATAAATATAATCTAAGTATATTAATAAATAAATAAAAAATATATATATTTTTAAAGTTTTAATTACTTAGTAATAAAAAAAACAAAAGTAAAAAAAGCGAAAAATAAAAGCTTAATATTTTTAATAAAGTTTAATGCGTTAGCTTTATTTTTACTTAAAAAAAAATAACTTATAAGCTTAGCACTTGCTGTAATAAACTTAACGTAAATAATATTATTAATTACTTTAAATTAAACGTATATTATATTTTATAATAATAGCAATTATTAAAAAAATAAAACAATAAAATAGTTTGTTTAATATTATTATATAACTTTTTATATTTATAATATTTTATTTAATAAACTAATAAAAAAATAAAATAATATTATATAATATATATATTTCGCGTTAATAAAAATATATTACTGCTTTATTTATATTTTTTTCGGCTTTTTTTTTTTTTTTTTTATTATTTTTTTTTTTTTTTATTTTATAAAAATTTTATAGCTTTATTTTAAAAGCGTTTCGACCGATAATTAAAAGCGCGCCTTGTTTTTAAAAAATTTAAAGCTTTTTTATAAAACTAAACTTTTATTTATAATTTAAAACAAGCTTTATAAACTTTTACTACGCTATAATAATTATAGCTTTATTTTCGTTTTTGTTTTTATTTTTACTTTTATTTTTATTTTCGCTTAAGAAAAAATAATTAAAAAAAATTTTATTATAAAAGTTATTTAAACGCGCGCGTTTTTTATAACTAACGCCACTTTTTTTAAGCATAAATATATCTTGCATCTTAAAAACAAAAAAAACTTTTTTTTTGTAGACTTTATAAACCTAGTAAAAAAGCAAAATTAACGCGGTTTATTTATAAAAAAAAGCTCGGTAAAAATAATTATATAAACAATTAATAACTTTATTTATTATTTTTTTTTATTATATATTTATTTATAAAAAAACGTAGTAAATTTAGCAAAAATTAAATTAGTTTTAATTATATTAATAAATTTAATTAATAATAGTTTTAACCACGTTAATAAATTTAATTAATAATAGTTTTTATTATATAAAAATATTAAAAAACTAAAGATTTATTAATTAAATATAAAGCCGAGAAAAAAAAAAAAAGCTTTATAGTAAATAAAAATTTAAATAAAAAACTTGCATAATTAATTTATTACTTCGACTAAGCTTAATATAAATATAATATAAATTTTTTCCGTAAATATTTTTTTATAAAAAAACATAAAAAAACTATATTTAATTAAAACTATATTTTTATATTTTTTTTTTTTATTTTTTAATGCTTATATATAAATTATTATTTTATATATTATTTTATACGATTTAAATCTTGTTTTTTAACTTATATATATATTATGTTTATATAATAAAAAAGCCCGGTTTATTATAATAAATAATAAATTAACTATATTTAAATATATATTATTATATTATATTAAATTTTATATATAAATTATATAAAAAAACTAAAATAATATATTTATTTTATATTTTATTTATTTTTTTTTTTTTAAAGCTTTTGTTAGCTTAAATAAAATAAACGCCGAGAAAACTAAAAAATAAGCTGCTTTATATATAACGCTAATCACGCATGCAAAATTATTTTAAATAGCGCGCTATATAATATACTGCTCGTTTATTTTATACGCTTTATTTACGCTTTAATAATTTAAATAAAAAAAACTTATAGCTAGCGCTGTTGCTACCGCACATAGTTTATTTTTTTTAATAATGCTGCGCTTATTTTATATATTTAATAAAAAAGTTTATTTTTAGCATTAAGTTTTATATCACGAGTATATTTTAAATAATAAAAGCTTTGCGCGGCGTTATTAACGCTAAGCTTTTAAGCGCTGCCTAGCTAATATTTAAAGCAAAAAACCGAAAATAAAAATAAAACTAAAATTAAAACCGAAATTAAAATATAAATGTTATTATCGGTAGTAGTAGCAGCAGCAGCAATAATAATAATAATAATAACCCTTAATTAATTTTAAACTATAAACTGCTTATAAATATAAAAAAAAAGCGTTAATATTATATATTTTTTTATTATAACCGGCTATTAAAATATAATATTATATTACGTATTAATTATTTTTTTTAAGCTAAATAAAGATTTTTTTATTTATATTACTTTTAATAATATTAATAAATTATATTTATACTTGTGTTAATAATAATAAAAAAGCATTAAAAATAGCTATATTTATTTTTTCGAAAAAGCGTTAATAGTAAAATCGCTAAGGTTATAAATAATAGTAGCCGCAAAGTAAAAATATTAATAAAATTATAAATCGCGACAAAAAAAACTTTAACGCGCTATTTTAAAGCTTAAATAATATTATTATATAATAAATAACTATTATAATAAATATTTTATTTTAAATAAACTTAAATAATTATAGCTATAATATTATATTAATATAGTTTATATATAAATATATTATATTTTTTTAAGTATATAAATAAATAAAGTTAATTTAATATATTAAAAAAAAAAAAAAAAAAAAAACAAATTTTTAATTATAAATTTTAATAATAAAAAAATAAACTAAATTAATATAATATATTTTTTATATAAAAAAAAAAATAAAAATAAAAAAAAAAAAAAAAAAAAAAAAAAAAACCTAGCTATTTTATAAAAAATATAAAGCTAGATATAATAACGTTCGGTTTTTTTTTTTTTTTTAATGATTTTTTATTTTTTTGTTTTTTTATTTTTTTATTTTTTTGTTTTTTTTTTTTTTTTGTTTAGTTTTCTACTAAAAAACCGTTATTATTTAAGCTTATATTACCGCTTATTAATAATATAAAACTAAGCGTTTATATAATAAATTAATTAATTAATTATATTTAATATATAATAATTAAAACATAAGCTAATATAAAGTTAATAAAGTTTATTTTATAAAATAAAAGCAGCTATAGCGTAAATAAATAAATAAAGTGTTTAAAAACTTTATAGCAAAACTAAGTGGTGTATACTATAATATTTTAGTTAAAAAAAAAAAAAGAAAAAATAAACTAAAGAGAATAATTATAAGTAAAAATAAATAAAAATAAAAAATAACCGGCTTTTTATAAGTTACCCCGGTTTATTTAAAAGCGTATAAAGTATAATATTTAATAAAAAATCGAATTTTTAAGTTTTTTTATTTTAAAACCTATAAGCTTACTTTAGCACGTGGTTTTTAATAAAAGGTTTTATTTTATAATAAAATATATTTTATTATTATCGTTATAAAAAAAAAAAAACTAAGCGCAGCTTTTAGCTTGCGTGCTAAAGTTTATATATATATTTATTTTATATATTTTAAACATGCTATTATAATTATATAATATATATTTTTTATAGTTAATATATAATAAAAAAATATATTAAAAAAAAAATAAAAAATATTTAAATAAAATAATAAATAAAATAATATTAATTTTTATATATTTTTATTAATAAAATAAATAAAGAGCTATATAATAACTAAAAAATAAATAATGTTTATAATAATTTTTTATTTAAATTAACTTGCGGTTAATAATTTTTTATATAACTTAATTATAACTGCGCATAAATTATAATAACTTTATTAATTGCTTGATTAATTAGCTATATAAGTGCTTAACACTTATAAAAACTACTAGTTTTATTATAATATATAAATATATTTATTTAAAAATTATTTATAAAAACTATTTAAAAAACTAATCTTTAATATATTATTATTATATAAACAATAACGACTACTTAAGTAATTATAATAAAAAAATATATAAATAAATAAAATAAAAATTTAATTAAGTATTAATAAATATATTAATAATAATAAAAAGCCGTAAATAATATATTATATTTATTTTTATATAAATATATAGTTTAAAAAAAAAGCATAATTAACGTAATAAAAAATAAAATAAAATAAAATTTATATAATATATAATAAACTTTAATCGAGTTAAAAAACATAAAAAAAAAAAACTATATAAATATATAAATAAAATAATATAAAATATATTTAAAATAAATATTTAAAATAAATATATAAAGTTTTTTAATAATTAAAGCTATTAAAAAAACTTTTTATAAATATAAAATATATTATTTAAATCGCTGATTTTTTTTTTATCGATTAATTTTATTTATAATAATAAAAACTATTTATTATTAAAAATAAAGCTATATATATAAAATTACTTTTATTTTAAAAACTATATTATTATTTTAAATATAATATATATAGCGCTATAACCCTTGTTTTTTTTTATTAATACTTTTTTTCTTGTTTTTTTTATTAATTTTTTTTTTATTATAAAATCGTTTATTTAAACCGCTTAGCGTGCTTATATTTATATTATTAATATATACGTGGTTATAATGTTTAATTAAATAATAATAAACTATATAAACTTTTAATAATTATACCGTTTTTTTTTTTAATAATAATAGCAAGCGTAGTTATTTTTTAAATTAAAAACGCAAAAATTAATTTATTAATTCGAGCAAATTTATAGTTTAAACACTTTGTTAATATAAAATATATTATATAAGCTATATTTTTATTTTTAGTCGCTTATATATAACTTTAACACGTGCAAGTAAAATATATATAATATAAATAATAAAAAAAAATAAAGTATAAACTTATTATAAACTTTATATATATTTATAAAGTATATATAATATACGCGGGGGTTTTTAATTTATAAATAATAATAAAATTAATAATTATTAATTTATAAAAAAAGTTTTCGGGTACTTTTATTATTATATTAAGTGCGCGTTAAGTATAATAGTTGCTTTTAAGTATTTAAAATATAAAATAAAATAAAAGTTAAAAATTAATAATTAAAAAGCGAAACTAAAAAAATAACTAAATATAAAAAATCGTAACTATTATATAAATATAAAAAATAAACTATTTTAAGCGTAATAGCTTAAAATTAATAAAGTTATTGTCGATAATATTAATTTTAAAACTAATAAAAT
Organism: Xylaria sp. FL0933; assembly: GCA_022578765.1. Taxonomy (NCBI): domain Eukaryota; kingdom Fungi; phylum Ascomycota; class Sordariomycetes; order Xylariales; family Xylariaceae; genus Xylaria; species Xylaria sp. FL0933. The sequence continues at coordinate 92,491 of MU389823.1, forward strand.
TAATATTAATAATATTAATCTAAGTTAAATTAATAAAATTAATATCGACTAAAGTAATAAAATTATGCTAAGCTTTTATATATAATAAATAAAATATATAACCGGTAATAATAAAATAAATAAATATAAAAGCGCAGCGCGCATTTAGTTTTTTTTCGGGCTATTTTTTTTTATAATATTATTTTTTTTTTTTTTTATTGTTGTTTTAATAATAAAATAAGTTTTTTTTTTTTTTTTTTTTATATATATTTTTATAATAATGTTATATTAAATAAAAAAACGTTTTTTTAAATTTATTTTTTAGCGTAAAGTTATTAAGTGCGCTTGTTTTTTTTATAATATTTTTTTTTATAAACTTATTATTATAACCTTTAAGTGTTTATATTATAAACGTTGTAATTTTTTTTACGAAATTTTTTTTATTAATTTTTAAAAATATATGTTTTATATTTAGTTTAAATAATTAAATTATAATATATAAGGTTTTTTTTTAAAATAATTATAAAAAATAGCTTACTATTATTTTAAGCTAAAAAAAAAATTTAATTTAATAAAAAAAAAAAAAAAAAAAACAAAAATAAAAACTTGTTATTTTTAAATATAAAAGAAATTATAGTATAATAAAATACTACAAGCTATTACTTATAATATCGATAATATAAATAAGTTAAATAAATTAAAATAAATAAAAAAAAAAAAAATAAGCATAATATATATAAAAAAAATTAATTATAAAAAATAAGTAAACGCTTTAAAATTATTTTTGCAGTAAATTAAATAGCGTTAAACGTTAACTAAAAAGTCGACCTTATATTTTTAGTTTAAGCCGATTAAAATATTAACAATAAAATTAATTTATAATAATCGCAGCAGTTTTTAAATATTTTTTAAGTTTTTAAATATTATTAGCGTATAAATATTTTTTTTATTTAACGAGATATTTAATATTATTATTATTTTAATAAAAATTTAATATTTTTTTAATTTTATAAATATTTTAATTAGTTTTTACTTTAAGTTATATTTTAATAA